>CM042562.1:9242183-9437183 GCA_023630585.1 Cranoglanis bouderius | reverse complement strand
CAGGAGGTGTTCAGCATTTTCTTCTGTCCTTTGTTCAATCCTGAGCTCAAGTTACTGTCTGGGCTTTAGTTTCATAAAAAGGACTTAATTTTCCACCGACACTTTAATAAAAAGCTCAGCAGAACTTTACCACAGCATTTTTACACAAACTTACCTCAGATAGTAAAGATTAACATTTAAGCTATATACAAATTCATACCAGGCAAAGTTGCTGCTAATTATTCCAGTAATTCTCTCCGAAGTACATTGTTGGAAGTAAAATCTAGACTCTTAACAGCTTCTTCTGTTCGTCTTTCTTGGGAAACCCTAAATCAGAAGGTTTCTTATTTAAAAGAAAAACAAACTTTCAAATCCAGCCTGATGATCGTTCTAAAGTGTAGAGTAGGCGTTTTGCAGAAATCAAACACCATATGTTTTGCAGCACAACGAGAACTGAATCTCACTGTGGTGAACATAAAAGAAACAAATCACTGAAGCAAATATTTCTTAAAAAATAATTTATTTTCTGTTTCCTTAATGCACGTATAAAACGCAACAGTATTTGAATATCAAATAAATAATAATGCACAAGTGAATATGCATGTCACAATGTGTTAAAACAATCAAGATGCCAAGAGTCCATTTTAACTAAAAATATCAAACTTGGATCATGAAATGGTGCTCGCTGGATTTAAAAAAAACAAAAACACACAAATCTTTTATGACAAACAAAACAAAAACACACAAATCTTTTATGACACAGGTAAATCAGGTTGATGAAATAGCTGCCAGTCATTTTCAGAAAATAAAAAGTGAGGTAAACGTTTTGAAGCAGTCAACAAAACGGCACCAGACAGGTTCAAAAACTGCCTGAAAGAAGTGCAATAAATGAATGCAGTATCTATAACATACATACAGCAATCAGTGAATAGGAGAATGCTTTTACATGTGTACCCTATGCTCTTTTTGTATAAACACCCTGGTGGCAAAAGTGAGACCTGCAATATCTGGTAGTGTCTTCAATACAAAATCAATCGACACAGTACTGTCACTCAGTTGAGAACAGCTCTCAGATCACCAAAACAGTGACCTAACAAAGCCAGAATGCCTCAGATGTTCAGCTTTGGTCCTTGGGGCTCAACACTCTTCAATAAGCAGCTCTTCGGAGCTGTACAGTTTCCTTTTGATCACTCTGAAGCCAGTGCCGAGTTTCAGGGCACCTCTCAGGGGCATCGATGAGGATTTAGCAGTAAACAAGCCCTGGATCTTCGGCCAGATGCCTCCTGACTCAGGCCTGAGGATGAGTGTGAGCTGGAAGGTGGGTACCAGGCAGGGGTCAGCGGCAATCTGGTCTACGCTATGAAACGTTTCTCCGTGCTGCACACACAGATCAATGAGCGCCCCCCGGAGTCCGCACGGCTCGCTCGAGGCCAGCTGAACCAGCTCGCTCCCTATGTGCTCCAGCAGCTTGTTGGGAATGAGAAGTTTGGAGCAGTGCAGTGTGCAGCCTTTTGCTTCAATCAGGCTAAGAGCAATCTGTTGGACTACTTCTTTACAGAGGCTCTCCTCCGTCGGGTCGTAGAACATGTCAGCATCCAGAGCGGACAAGTCGGGAAGAGATACAGAACCTGGAAGAGATTGTAAAGAAATTAGTTTTGTACAATACTGAGTTGAGTATATAAAATAAACAAATAAATAAATAAAATAAAAATAAAAAAACATGTTAACCAGCATGCATCATATAGGGATTAATTACATCATAATGCGGTTTTCTAAGCTGCAGATGCAGTTTTCTTACTGCGGATGACTGAAAGCCAGCTTACAATGAACAAGTCGCACAGTTAAAAATAATTATAATTTAAAAGGAGAGTTTTGTGTAACTTACCAGTATCTGAGCAATCATCTGTGCCACTGTGCTCAGAATCAGAGTCCATGCTGTTACTGCTGCGGAGTTTCTGCACCAGGCCGCTCCAGGACAGCTGCTGTGGAGCTCCATCAGCCCAAACCCCGTCAGTGTGTGTCTTCTGCATGACTCCAAACCTCAAAGTGCAGCTCTACAGGATCAAATGTGCTTCAGTATTTCAAACCTGAGAAGGAAAGATAGCAACTTATAAATGTGCATCTAGGACAAAAACAGCATTCAAAACAACTTGGGTCAAATGAAACAATGAACACAATGTTGAATCAACAGCAAAAAATTTTTTTCCATGCCTAGAAAAATCCAGATTTTATTTGCTAAAAAAGTGGACTTCAGAAGATTATGTAGCATTACAGTCTTAGAAAAAACAAGCTTCCTCAGGGTTTCTCTGGATGGTTTAATGCTTCAGCTTTCTTAAGGGCTTCTACTTAGAACCCTTTGTAAAAAATAAATAAATAAATAAATAAAAAACAACAACACCTTGTTGAAGAACCTGAAATTAAACCTTTAGGAGTTTCTGAAAAACACCTCAGTGAATTACATTTAACCTTATTTTCTGAACATAGGGTTACAGTTTTTTTTAGTCTTTTTTTAAGAAGCCATCACTTTTGCAAACTGAACGACTGAACAGAGACAAAAACAAGTCTCGTGCACATTAAAATAACTGATTTCAAAACAAGTACTCACCAAAATCGTGTAGTAATAACCTACAGGGGATGTCTTGCTAGTACTTGATGATAAATCCCAAATTTTCAAAAGAACAGAGAAACCAGGTTAAGTGCTCCTTGGTTAACTGCTCCTTCCTTCAGTGCACCAGCTACTTGTCTGCAAACACTGATGTCATGCGCGAGAACAAAGCTGTTTATATAGCTCCGCCCCAGCTGTAGCTTTTCACGCCCCCCGGAGACAAGTCAGCCAATCAGCTTTTAGCGCACGTTCAGAGCGTTCCACTTTGCCCAGTAACACGAAGCGCCCACAAGCCATTGTCTGCTAAGGAAGGGAAAAACACAGCAAGTAGTCTTTTGTTTCACCTAGGACAAGTTGGGACGAAACCTGTCTGTCCGAGTTCAATAGGCATTCGGGGGCAAAGTTAGTGTTTGGTAGGCTATTTTATATGCTGCACTATGTGTTTATGTGTGTGTGTGTTTGTACACACAAGTGTGGCTACAAACAAGAATACATTTGCAAAATGTGTGATATTGCGGTATGAAAGTGAACGCATGTTTATTAAAAAAAAAGACTCATTACATGCATTCTTAATAATGCACATATCCTAAAATGACAAAATAACACTACATCTAGTACAAATAAAAATATGCATGCATTAAAACAGTGATTTCAGTCATTTGAGTATCCTGAAAGAATCAAATTTGTGGGCTGCACTATGACATCATCGTTGCAATACATTGTGTTTGTACATCCAAGCATCAGGCTGGATATCTATGAGAAGCCAGTACACAAAACGGTGCAGGTTCCACTGGAGATTGCAGCCTGTGATGCAACATTACATCACTCCTTATAAGTCGGTCCTCTAGCTAGCTACGGTGGTGTCTGTCTCAGTACACTCCATGCACAGAGACTATCGGTTAAACATGACTTTAGTGGCCTTGTCTATATTTGTAACCACTCACAACTGCACACAAAACCACACAAGTTAATAAATGCGCATTGATTTGGTGGGAGCAAGCTACTGTACTGCCACAGCACCTCTTGTGGAGACAGAATTCAGTATGATGTAATGTTATATGGTCCTAAGTGAATCAACATTCTGTCATCACTGTTCATCTGATGCAACTTTAAGAACTGACTGGGTGTGATGATGACCAGCGATAACTGGTTTGAAAGGTACAGATGTATCTGATGCAAAAAAGTAAAAACAGTGCCATAGATCAGTCATATGAATTTACATAGTGCCACTATTATTCTTTATTAACAGCTAATTTATAATTTATTTATTCCCAACACCACTAGTTTAAGTGTATATAATGTATATACACATGCATTACATACATCTATACATTATATATATATATGAGTATATACAAGTATGTAATGCATATAAAGATCAAATATAGAAATAGCTAATATTCCTACAAATTTGCCACTTTCTATTATTCAGACATTTATTTAAACATTATTTATACATTGGGTTTTAGAATTGTAATGCGGACTGTCTGAATGTCGATTTTACACTAATGTTTTATGGCAGAGAAGTGGTACAATATAGTTCTGTATACTAATAATGTTCTTGAAACTTAATTATGTTTAGAGATCAAAATAGTTATCTTTTAATCCTACGCCTGTTTTACATTTTGTTTCAGATAACCACGTTGGAGGCAAAAACAATCCCATGGCACACAAACACCTATAAAATTACATCAGTTAATAATGAACCCTGTGGAGAGTTATGTATTAACAGGTAACAGGTAGTTAGACAACAATCAGGATGACATTTAGCCTAGGATATCCTTTCAGCATGTTTCAATATGGTTCGTAACTTTTATTTTAACAGAGCAGTTTATTCTTAAAACTCAGTTAAAATGTGTCAGTGATTTACCCGAGGCTGTTTGACCAACTGTGAGACCAACATTCTTCTGTGTGAACTTCAGCTGACGCATAAAAAAGTGTGAAAGTTTTGGTCAGTTAGCCTGAGTTCATGGATGTTTTGGTAGTATGAGTGAGGGCTGAACAAACCGTTCTCTTTGCAGTCAGGATGACTCGTACAACACGTACAACATGTACATGTAAAAAAAAAAAACAACAAAAACAAAAACAAAAAAAAAGGAAAACAAAAAAACCCCACACAAGTTACAATACTGTTAAAAATTCGAACATGCATAAAACAGATTTTAGAGAGAGTATGTGAGTTGGGGTAGAAATGTAGTGTCTTTAGGATCCAGCAGTATACACTGTAGGTTTGGTCCCACCCTTTTTTTGGTACAGAATGTACTGTACATTCTCCAAAGTTTCTCACTGCTCTACTCAATCACTCAGATGCAAAACATGCAGCAGGACGAACTGTACCACAGAACAAGTATTCAGGAAGCAGTGTATATAAACAAGGCTCACTGGACACTGTTTATTCTGCTCTTAAAGAGAGAAAAGATACATTAGTTATAAGTATGCATATGCTTAGTGTGCTGAGAGCTTGTTCTGCTTTATAGGACAAAGAGTGTGGGTTTTATTTGCTGTCTCCCTGCACCCACTCTCTCACTTTGTCTTCTCCTGTTTCTACAGCTGCTGCTACAAGTAGGTTATATGTGCTCACTTTCTCACTCACAAGCACCGTGAGGGGGAGGATAACCTCATAGAGCACTAAACTAAGCACAGTACTAAAATTAATAGCAACTGTGCAGGAGCACAGGGCTCCTGTACACTCAAGACATAAACAACATATGTTTTGGCTTCTAGGCCCTCATGTCAGCTGGCTATATTTATAGCAAAGATCGACTGATCGATCTATCTATCCGCGTATGATTCTAAACAGCACAAATGAATGACATACATATAATAATATTGTACATACATAATATTGATTTAATAATAAATATCAAAGAATATCTAGAATTGCAGCTCTGACAGTCATTTACTATATAGCTCTTTTAAATACATGAAAGTATCAATAAAATGATTTATTTGATATTCTCCAGACTTTTTAAATCACATAGATTAGAGCAGTTTTATTCCACAAAAAAAAAATCTATTAAAAAAAATAAAAAAAGATATGTGGAAAAAAGTCAAAGTTTGGATACACTTCTGCACGTGATTAGTCTGCTGTGACATGATCTGTAACATAAGTATATTTACATTTAAGTATTCAGTTCTATTAAAATGTCCAAAACAGTTTAAGTCTGCAGTCTGTTTTCTTCAAATATGGGAAATGTGCATAAATAAATTATACGAAAACCTTTCCATTCTTGTTAAAAAAAAATTTTTCTTTAGAAAGTAAAACGATAAACAAACATTCATTGCAATTCATGAGTTAATGTGAGCAGCAAGTGGTTCGCTATGAAGTTGTGAAACCCAATAGCTGTTCAATAGGCTTATATTTCCACTCATCTGCCTCCAGCTCCTCCACCAGGCTGGCCAACTTCTCCATACGGGATACCTGTTGATCTGAGAGCAAACCATACCATTAGGAGGCATTAGTATTTCGTTTTGAGACCTTAGTTGAATTAGTAGCAATTGTTTTTGTGACAATAATGTAACCATAAGCACTGACATTTAGATAATTACTGTTGATTGTTGTTATACAATACTGTGATACTGTTGTTTTAAATCAGAACAATGTGCATCTTACCATGCTTCACCTGTTTTAGAGTTGATGCCACTTGATAACTGAAAACTGATTCACACAGAAATCTGTCTGAGCCATCTGAAAAGTAAAGAGCAAAAGTGTCCAGTACATTTCAAACATCTGAGAAAATACATTTGCTTACTGGCCCATAATTAATAAGTAAAATACAACTAGGCTGTTATAGGAAAAGAATGAATGAAGGGGTGGTGTGAAAATCAGAGTTGCTATTACCACCCCAAAGTTGATTATTTTCCAATAACAGCATGTTCTGAAGTATTTTATTCATCTTATTCCACAGCCATTTGCCAGAGATTACAATTGTTTATTTATTTTAAAAAACAACAACAGGCTGTCCATGTTATGTTTAGCATTGTGGAATGTTGATGAAGCAGACTAGTTCCTGTTCTCACTTACGTTATAGTAGCTATAAACGTCTCACTTTTTCCACTCTCCTGAAGTTAATAAGTCAAAAAATTGCAGCTTGTCATATTAGAGTGAAACCAGAAAGCACAAAGTCTTGTGTTCTGAAGCGATGACACTGGAAAGTCCTACCAAAAATGCTAAATCAACGTCACTTCACAGAAAACTTCACCATATCGACAATTACATACTTTTATTTTATTTGTTTATGTAAAGTGTCTGCCATACAAGGCTCTGTGCAAGTAGTTTGAAGCACATTAATATAAACCACATAGCCAACACTGTTGGCAGAGCTGCTGTAATAGAAAATAAATCAACACCTTCTGACTAATCAGAATCGAGAGTGCAACAGTGCTGTGTATAAGGAAAAGGTAGGGAGAATCAGTGAGCTAAAAGACCTCTGTATGTTAACTGCAACTGCCCTGGATTTGTTTATTAGCACATCAGCTCATGATGTCTTATTGTGCTTAAGTACAGCATAATTTTAAGTGAACAAAGATTGATATTATATATATATATATATATATATATACACACACACACACACATACATATACATACATACACACACACACACACACACACACACACAGACACACACAGACACACACTTTGTTCACTTAACATTAGCAGAAATAACTTCTTGTAGGTGTTTTGCATAATTGTCCACCAGTCTCTGACATCAGCTTGCTGGAAATTTTGACCACTCTTCCAAGCAATATTCTTTCAGTTGCAAGATGTTTGAGGGTTTTCTTGCATGTACTGTCTGTTTCAAATCCCCCCCACAACATCTGAATGGGATTCAAATCCAGGCTTTGACTAGGCCATTCCATAACCCTCCATTTCTTCTTTTTGAGTCATTCCTTGGTGGATTTTCTAGTGTGCTTAGGATCATTATCCTGTTGAAAAGTCCACTTTCGGTTCAACTTCAACTTTTGGACAGCTGGCCTCACATTATCTACAAGCACTCTTTGATATGATGCAGAATTCATAGTTGAATCAGTGAATGCCAGCTGTCCAGTCCCTGAGGCAGCAAAGCAACCCCAAACCATAACAGTTCTACCACCGTGCTTCACAGTTGGTATGAGGTGCTTCTCCTGAAAAGCTGTCTTTGGTCTGCACCAAACAACTGCTGTGGTTGGTCTGCTGTTACTGTGGCCAAACAACTCTATCTTTGATTTGTCTGTCCAGAGCACATTATTCCAAAAGGCCTGGTCTTTGCCTATATGCTCATTGGCAAACTGTACTCTTGCAAAGGCTTTTTCATGCACGCCTCCCATACAATCTATTTCTGATTGTAGAAGCATGCACTTTGACACCAACAGTTACTATTAGCAAGAATTACTAGCAGATCCTGTGATGAAATTTTGGGGTTCTTGGACAGCCAGTCCTGGACAAATTGGCAGTTGTTAGAAATCTGCGCCATTTGTAGATTATTTTCCATACAGTGGAATGATGGATTTCAAATAATTTGGAGATCTTTTTAAATCCCTTGCCAGACTCATAGGCATCCACAACCTTTTTCTGAAGGCCTTATAGAAATCTTTAGCTCTTGGTATGATGACACCACACACCTCAATAGCAAAGGGGACACCAGACACTAGATGTGAAAGGTTTAAATAATACAGGGTTCCACCTGCACTCCCTAAGCAGGTTCTGATCATTGGCACCCAATCTTGAACACCTGATTATAATTTTATGGGTCTGAAGGTGTGATAAATGAAGGGGTGTACTTACTTTTTACATGTGACTGATCTGTTTTTTTTTTTTTTTGTTAATTTAAATAGTCAATTTTATGTGTCATTTAGAGTATATCACCTTTATTAATAGGCACTGTTTCAAAGAGGATAAAATGTTTGCTTGTCCAAAAAAAACAACAAATTCTTCCATGGGGTGTACTTATTTTTTTCACATGACTGTATATACACATATATATATATATATATATATATATATACAGGTGCATCTCAATAAATTAGAATGTTGTGAAAAAGTTAATTTATTTCAGTAATTCAACTCAAATTGTGAAACTCGTGTATTAAATAAATTCACTGCACACAGACTGAAGTAGTTTAAGTCTTTGGTTCTTTTAATTGTGATGATTTTGGCTCACATTTAACAAAAACCCACCAATTCACTATCTCAACAAATTAGAATATGGTGACATGCCAATCAGCTAATCAACTCAAAACACCTGCAAAGGTTTCCTGAGCCTTCAAAATGGTCTCTCAGTTTGGTTCACTAGGTAAGCCACAAACATTCATTGCCAAAGAAGCTGGCTGTTCACAGAGTGCTGTATCCAAGCATGTTAACAGAAAGTTGAGTGGAAGGAAAAAGTGTGGAAGAAAAAGATGCACAACCAACCGAGAGAACCACAGCCTTATGAGGATTGTCAAGCAAAATCGATTCAAGAATTTGAGTGCACTTCACAAGGAATGGACTGAGGCTGGGGTCAAGGCATCAAGAGCCACCACACACAGACGTGTCAAGAAATTTGGCTACAGTTGTCGTATTCCTCTTGTTAAGCCACTCCTGAACCACAGACAACGTCAGAGGAGTCTTACCTGGGCTAAGGAGAAGAAGAACTGGACTGTTGACCAGTGGTCCAAAGTCCTCTTTTCAGATGAGAGCAAGTTTTGTATTTCATTTGGAAACCAAGGTCCTAGAGTCTGGAGGAAGGGTGGAGAAGCTCATAGCCCAAGTTGCTTGAAGTCCAGTGTTAAGTTTCCACAGTCTGTGATGATTTGGGGTGCAATGTCATCTGCTGGTGTTGGTCCATTGTGTTTTTTGAAAACCAAAGTCACTGCATCCATTTACCAAGAAATTTTGGAGCACTTCATGCTTCCTTCTGCTGACCAGCTTTTTGAAGATGCTGATTTCATTTTCCAGCAGGATTTGGCACCTGCCCACACTGCCAAAAGCACCAAAAGTTGGTTAAATGACCATGGTGTTGGTGTGCTTGACTGGCCAGCAAACTCACCACACCTGAACCCCATAGAGAATCTATGGGGTATTGTCAAGAGGAAAATGAGAAACAAGAGACCAAAAAATGCAGATGAGCTGAAGGCCACTGTCAAAGAAACCTGGGCTTCCATACCACCTCAGCAGTGCCACAAACTGATCACCTCCATGCCACGCCGAATTGAGGCAGTAATTAAAGCAAAAGGAGCCCCTACCAAGTATTGAGTACATGTACAGTAAATGAACATACTTTCCAGAAGGCCAACAATTCACTAAAAATGTTTTTTTTATTGGTCTTATGAAGTATTCTAATTTGTTGAGATAGTGAATTGGTGGGTTTTTGTTAAATGTGAGCCAAAATCATCACAATTAAAAGAACCAAAGACTTAAACTACTTCAGTCTGTGTGCATTGAATTTATTTAATACACGAGTTTCACAATTTGAGTTGAATTACTGAAATAAATGAACTTTTCCACGACGTTCTAATTTATTGAGATGCACCTGTATATAAACATACACACACACACACACACACACATACATGTTCCCGTTCTTTCGAGCCAGAACTCAGCTAAGCACAGAACTTGAGAATATGCCAATCTAGCCAGAGCAGAATTAGGACTAAAGGAGAATGGCGGGTTTCACTCATTAATGCCCTCTGTTCTTTCTGGAGACAAAAAGTGCAGACGGCTGGGAATGCACGTCCCTGTGTGGATAAATGACCCAGACACTTTCTAAATAGTTGGGCCAAAAACAAAAGGTCTGGCACGGTTTTAGATGTGCATATTCCGGTCAGGCTTGACCTTGTAATGGATTGGATACGTCCTTTTGAGATCCAAATTATGGTGCATTTTTCCCCCTCAGTATTCTTATCATCATCTGATATGGAACTGTATGACCCCTGTGTCCTTATAGTTGGCCAGAATCTGAGGATGCCTTTTGTGCTTCATGTCCAAGCAGAACATAACATTCATACTCCAATGTTCCAGGATGACAACTGTAGGTCACAACTATAACTTGACTCTGCTCATCCAGTCAGTGGAAGAGATCAAGACTCATGTGGCAATCTCACTCAACAGCGCTGATGCTGTACTTTTGCACATATGGACAATAACCTGGTTAATTCTACAACTCCTTTTGTTTGTACTCTTGCTAATATTACTGTCCTTCGATATACCTCATATGCTGCTACCAGTCATTTTGTATTCTTGTCATGTAGACAATGCTACTACTGTCATATAAAGACAACAGGATCCCTTTAGGATAGATAAAATTGGTTGGCGTGATTTCTGCAAACTTGCAACCATGTCTTTACATGCAAAACCTGACACCAGTCGTTTCGATTCAACGAAATTAATTTCACAGTCTTCTCCTGAGGCCACTGATCTTCAACTCACCATAAAAAAAGAAGAAAAAAAAATCCCCTGGGTTTAAAAACTAAAATAGCTAAAATAGAAGTGAGGTATATGGCAGACCTTCCATCATCTCCCCAGCTCCTTTAGGGTAAGTGTAGAGGACTTTTCTAGGGGGAATGAGCTCTGATGCACTGAAGCCAGATCCAGTAACGGAGCTCCCGCTAACCCCTCCAGCGGAGGAGGACGATGAAGAAGCTGCTGCCATTTGGCCTGGAGTGCTGGGTCAACACAAGGCAGTGTTTCCTGTGTAAAAAAACAAAACAAAACAAAAGATTGTCTAGTCCATAAATAAATGCTATATTCTGAAAGGGCTTCAACACTTGATGTTTAAGATGTATTCAGCACATAATTCTGGTTATAAGTGCATTATGAAAGGTATGAAACAATGCCTTCTATACTCTATGTAGCTGATTTATTAGGATATTAAGTACAACTACCTTGTATCTACACTTATCAGCGAATTTATCAGTTAGTACTTCGTAAGTATGTACTGATTATAGCCAATCTGTTGCTATGCAGTTTGTCAGCACCCTTCTACCCTGTCCATCAATGCACCACAACTAAACAGATAACATTAGGGTTATGTATCATTCCCAACACAGCAGGGTAGTGTGTGTGATACTGAACTGAGTGTATTAGCTGCAGCAGTGTTATTGGAGTGTTATTATTACAATAATTATTGCAATTATGATGACAATCCTCTTATCAATACTCCTCCATTGTTACATAGAATAACGTAGCTGATTGAAGAGAAGTCTTAATTAAAAACAACATTGGACTTATAGTTTTTCATAGTGTGGCTCTAGTGTTTTGTGTGTGCAGATCCTGTGGTTGTCCCTTTGGGGAGAAATAAGGACAGAGGGCATAGAGGAGGGATGACAAATTGTACATAGCAACACAGGCTACAATCAGTAACTGTATTTCTATAAAGTGAACTATTTGGTAGGTACCTGACTAAGACATTCAATTCAATTCAATTCAATTTTATTTGTATAGCACTTTTATCAATGGACATTTGTCACAAAGCAGCTTTACAGAAATAAATACATTTTAAACGTATGAATTGGAATATCTTTTACACCTTGTAACCGCACTTTGTCTGGAATCTACTTGTTCCGTTTTTCATTCAATCCAATTCATTTAATCAACAGGTTCCCAGCCCTGGTCCTGGTGTACCCCCTGTCCTGCACATTTGTAGTGTTTTCCCTACTCTAACACACCCGATCAGGTGAACCGAAACTTAAATGTGCAGGACAAGGGGGTACTCCAGGACCACGTTTGGGAACCTGTGGATTAAATGAATCAAAAAGTATCTGTTTCTTTCTTTTCCGTTTTGTCTTTGTTGAGATTTGTCTTGCATCGGATTATCTAACTGTTTCATTAAGTTTACATCCTCTCTGGACTATGACAATTACTGGCATACCTTGCATCGACTGTCGAGAAGTTCTGCCTACTACCGGAGTATATCGGAGTATACCGGTGTCTACCTGATGTGCTTGGCCTGGCCTGGCCTGCACTTGGCCTGGATACAGCTGTTTAATTTCACTGGTACGCTGCGAGCCCTCTCTCTCTCTGTCTTTCACCTCTCTTACGGTGCAGCTGATGAGTGAGTTCTTTGATACTCTCTGTACTATCCATCACTGGTTGATTGACTGGTTGGGTAGCCTTCCTCTTGATTAACTGGGTGGTGTTAAGATAGTTGAGTTCTGGCTAACGGTGCGGCGGTAGTAAATTGCGCGCTGTACGTCGTATATGATCATGCATTGGAGCTGCTCCTTTATTATACTACTACTCAGTCTTGCGCTCGATTTGCACGTGCAAATCATGGAAACTAAACTCCTAACTTCACTACTCAGGGCCCTGAACTTCCACTGGCATTTAGATCCTGCAACACACCGGCTTTGTGGTGAGCTCGGAATCCGCCGTCGCCCGCGTTACATTCATCGTTCATAGACTGCTCTACGCTCGTTCTACATCCCAGTGACGTCTAAACTCTCCCAGAAACTTGATCAATATTACTCCAGATAAACACTGCAACGCGGAATGTCCCGATGTCCCCCATCAAAACTACGCCTTGTTAAACTGTCGTTCCTTGATGGACAAAGCATCATTCCTCAATGAACTAATTATGGATAAATCTCTTGACATGTTTTTCCTGACTGAAACCTGGCAAATACCACACGACTACCTACAACTAAACCTCCTTACTCCCAGCGGATATAAATATATATCGCAACCTCGTCCTCATGGTAGAGGGGGTGGCCTTGCTGTAGTGTATAGGGAAAATGTAAGAGTTGTCGTGATTGAGCTTCATCCTGTTACTTCTTTTGAATACCTAGCCCTTAAGATTGTTAGTCATACATCTCTTGCTGTGATACTAATTTATCGTCCTCCAAAACCCACCTTGAAGTGTAATTTTTTTACTGAACTTAGTGAAATACTTACTCTAGCCTCTGCTGCTTCGACTCATGTTCTCTTGGTTGGTGATTTTAATATTCATGTTGATACAGATTGTGCTGATGCCAGTGAGCTCCTGTCTGTTTTTGATTGCTTTAACCTTACACAACATGTGAACTATCCTACCCACAAACATGGTCATACACTTGATTTAATCTGCACTTCTAACCTCAATAATGTCTGTACATCTGACTTATGGTTAGCTATATCTGACCATAAATTGATTGAGTTTAGCGTCAGCATACCACTGTACAAATCGTATAAGAAAACCAAGATATCGTACCGTAACCTTAATGCTGTTGACCCTGTTTCTTTCTCTGCTTATGTTTGTGCATCTACTCTAACTGATTCACTGAACCTCACCTGTCCTTCTGAGATCCTCTCACAGTATAATTCTACTATCTCGGGTGCTCTTGAAGACCAAGCCCCTATCAGAACTAGGCTGGTACCATCCACCCACTCCTCCCCATGGTTCACCCCGGATCTTCATGCCATGAAATCCAAATGTCGTCGCATAGAACGACTATACAGAAAAACAGGCCTCACAGTGCACTCATTAGCCCTATCTGAACATCAACTTAAATATAAAACAGCCATAAATACCACACGCTCTTCATATCTGTCTTCTATCATCAGAAATGCAAGTTGCCGACCCAAAGCTCTTTTTTCTACAGTTAACAAGCTAATTCACCCACCTGCAAATAACGTTACTGCATCAGATGAGCTCTGTTGCTCGTTCCTACACTTTTTCCATGAAAAAAATCAACAATATCTGCCACTCTTTTTCTGAATATGACCATAAAATTTATAGTTTTTGGCCTGAGCATTCTATCAACCCTCTTTCTTGCTTTACTCCTACCAGTCCATCTTACATCAGTAATCTAATACAAAAATCTTCATCCTGCCGACTAGACCCTGCTCCAACACCCCTACTTAAAAGATGTGTCTCTGCCATATCTGCTCCTACTGCACATCTGATTAATGCCTCCTTTACTTCTGCTACTGTCCCTGATAACCTTAAAATTGCTGCTGTAACACCAGTGCTCAAGAAACATAACATGGACTCGTCTGTTCTACTAAATTATCGCCCAATTTCAAACCTGCCTTTTGTATCAAAACTACTGGAAAAAGTTGTAACCATCCAGTTACAATCTCATTTAGCAGAAAATAACCTTTATGACCCTTTTCAGTCGGTTTTCGAAAGTTTCGTAGCACAGAAACAGCTCTTGTGCGGGTCGTAAATGACCTCCTCCTCTCTGTTGACTCTGGTGGTCTCAGTATTCTAATACTGCTTGACCTGAGCGCTGCGTTGGACACTATCTGCCATAAAACACTCCTCTCCCGTCTCGCAGACATAGGTATCACTGGCGATGCTCGAGCTTGGTTTCTATCATATCTCACAGATCGTAGATATTTTGTTTCTATTAAAGGCTATAAATCCCCCACTCGCCCTCTTATCCGTGGCGTTCCCCAGGGCTCCGTTCTTGGCCCTCCCCTTTTCATAATTTATATGCTTCCCCTTGGCCACATTATTCGTCGTCACAATCTCCAATACCGCTGCTATGCGGACGACACACAGATCTATGCAACCGCCCGGTCTGACATATCCATCTCAGTCTGTACACTAACAGCCTGTATTCATGAAATAAAACAGTGACTAAACACTAATTTTCTTAAACTCAATGCTCAAAAAACCGAAATAATGATTTTTGGCTCACAAGCTCGCAGACAAAATGTTGAAATAAGCCTGGATATCGATGGCTTCCTCACAAAACCCTCTGACAAAATAAAAAATCTTGGTATTATACTTGACCCATCATTGACTTTTGAAGCGCACATCAAATCTATCAGTAAAACTGCCTTTTTTCACCTCAGACAAATTGCCAGACTGCGTCCTATTCTTAGCACGAAGGATGCTGAGACACTGGTCCATGCATTCATAACATCACGGCTTGATTACTGCAATTGTCTGTTTTGTGGCCTTCCATCTAAACTGATTAACAAATTACAATACATTCAAAACTCTGCAGCATGCGTTATTACTCATAAAAAAACTCTTTGAACATATTACTCCCACTTTAGCTGGTCTGCACTGGTTGCCTGTCTCCTGTCGCATTAAATTCAAACTTCTGCTCCTCACCTTCAAAGCCTTAAATGGTCTAGCACCCCAATATCTTTGTGACATACTGCACATTTACACACCGACACGCTCCCTTCGCTCATCAAACCTAGGTCTTCTCTGTGTCCCTAAGTTCGGTCTCTCCACTGCTGGCGGCCGATCTTTCAGCGTAGCTGCCCCTAAGTTATGGAACTCACTCCCCCAAAATCTCTGGGAACATATCCTCCATTTCCTTGTTTAAATCACAGTTAAAATTCTTTCTCTTCTCCCAACACTATCTCTCTACTTCTGATGCCTGACCTTCTGGAATTTCTTTGTCTATATATTCAATTGTTGTGTGTTCCTTGATTGTAAAGTGTCCTTACTTCTGTTGCCTGACTTTCTCTGTCTGTATGTTCAATTGCTGTTGTTTCTGATTGTAAAGTGTCCTTGAGCTAAGGAAAGGTGCTATATAAATAAAACTTATTATTATTATTATTATTATTTATTATAAAAAAGTAGATTCCAGACAAGGTGCAGTTACAAGGTGTAGAAGATATTCCGCCTCTGGCTTGCTCATAAGGGATAAATGAACACATTTAACATTTCTATCCTGAATATATTCATGACCATGTGACCTGCTTTGTGACTATGTCCATTGTTAAAAGCACTATGCAAATAAAATTGAATTGAATGACCTAGGCACACAAAATGACAGCTTATCTTATCAATACTAATTACAAAATATTTTTGTGGATGCCTGAGCGTCACACCCATATGTAGCTTGTTGAACATCCCATTCCAGATGTAGTCCCCCCCCTTTTCTGTTATTATAACCTCCTCTCTTCTGGGAAGGCTTTCCAGTAGATTTTGGGGAATTAGTGCAGTCAGGCACTGATGTCGGGTGAAGAGGTCTTGGATGCAGTCAGCGTTCCAGTTCATCCCAAAGGTGTTCAGTGGGGTTGAGGTCAGGGCTCTGTGAAGGACACTCGAGTTCTTCCACTCCAAACCTTGGTAAATCACGTCTTCGTGGAGCTCACTTTGTGCACAGGGGCATTGTCATACTAGAACAGCTTTGGGCCTCTTAGTTCCAGGGAAGGGAAATTATAATGCTACAGAATACATAGACATTCTATACAACTGTGTCCTTCCAGCTTTGTGGAACAGTTTGGGGGAAACTTACATAGGTATAGGTGTGTGTGTGTGCGTGATGGTCAGGTGTCCACAAACTTTTGGCCATGGAGTCTATCTTATCTTATCATACGTGAATTAGGTACTTATGTATAAAGCTGAATTATTTCTGGTCAGATTGAAAACATGAAAAATCAGCAAATAACTCAAATATTTCCAGCAATAGCCATGCTTCAGCTTTGCACGCGAGTTTATTAAAAGTTAATTTTAATAGTGGTTATTACACCGACGTTTCAAGCGGAATCAAACACTAGTAGTGATCCTGGTTAGATAACAGGTTATGTTATTTGCAAGCTAATGTTTACAGAGATAGTTAGCGAGATAACCCGCTAGCTGGAGACCTGACTATATAATAGTTACTCATTCGTTCTTTTATTAGTTATAGCACACAGACGTTTTGGATAATTTGTTATTAATTAGAACTGCTGTATCACTAAAATATATTAAATGTATAAATAAATAAAAAAACAACTCACGGTGTTTGATATCCTTGTTCTAGTGCTGCTTCTGGTATGATACATACACCCTTGTTATATGACAGCGCCATCTAATGTCTTGGAAGAGCTGCAACGCGAACCGGAACGTGTGTTTCCGGTGACGTAGCGGAAGTAGGAAGTCTACTTGAGAGCTTCTGGAATGTATTTAACTGTAAGTATGATGTTATTTCGTTTATATTATGGAGAATTTACACGGCGTCACCATTTATGCCTTTTATTTATTAGTAATTTTTTTTTTTAAACAACTTGACTATGGACATGCGGTTTTGCTTTTGTTATGCTACACTTCTTAGAGATAACTCGTTTCAATGGGCTCTTTCTACACAGTGGATGAAATAATGGCTTTTGCACCATATCTTGTGCACTATATGTCAAATAAGGAGTGAGATGGGATTCAGCCAAAGTGTTTAGTGTAGCTGTAAGCTCTAGCAGTCAAGCTAGTTTGTTTAAATACCTGCATGAACAGAAGCAGTGCATACAGACTAGTTTTAATGTCTTTTGAATCCTAGTTCTTTAGGCAAACCTTAATTTTAATCCTCGTCTTTTTATATGAATGTGACCCCCCCCCCGACCAATTTAAGTGTACTACATAGTGTATGAAACAATGATTTTGTGTCATTGGATATGGAGTGAGATAGGATTTACGTCTCGAAATTGGTTGTGAAGCATCATATCCATATTAATAAAATGATCAAAAGCAAGGGTTTGCCAAAATACACTGGGACTAAAACATAAAAAAAGAAGATTATGATAAGAAGAGAAAAAAAGGCATAATTTTGTCCTGCACATCACATGCATTTGAGTCAAGTCAGGTAGGCTTTATTGTCATTTCTGTCATCACGGATGTAATGTTAGGAAACGAAATATAGTTCCCACAGAATCTTAATGCTTCACTATACATGTCAGACATGAGGATACGTAGCACAGTACCAGACAGTGCAGAGTCAATAAATACAGCAAATAGACTATACAGGGGGCATGGTGGCTTAGTGGTTAGCATGTTTGCCTCGCACCTCTGGGGTTGGGGGCTTGAATCCCGCCTCCACCCTGTTTGCATGCTCTCCCGTGCTTTGGGAGTTTCCTCCAGGTACTCCGGTTTCCTCCCCCAGTCGAAAGACATGCGTTGTAGCCTGACTGGCATTCCCAAATTGTCCAGGGTGTGTGAATGTGTGTGTGATTGTGCCCTGCAATGGGTTGGCACCCTGTCCAGGGTGTTCCCCGCCCTGTGCTCCAAGTTCCCTGGGATAGGCTCCAGGCTCCCCCATGACACTGTGTAGCATAAGTGGTATGGAAAATGGATGGATGGACAATGCAGGACTAAGTAAACAAACTATACAGTGAACACTGCCACTAAAAACTCTATTTCACAGTATTATTGATAGCGTAAATAGTGTTAATACTCCTGAGCAGCAGTATGAACATGTAAAGTGACTCGTGCATGTAGATTTGGTAAATACCCCAACTATAGTGGTGTATGATTACCAGCGTGCTGCTGTTTAGTTGTCAGTGTTGCTGTATCATAATAACGTCCACTACTAGCTTGAGCAGTTCGGCCCGGTAGCTAGTCGGACCAAGCTGGATTTTTCAGCAGGGTAATCACTACAGATGCTCCTTGGTTAGCTCCACTAAGGAATGATTTAGAGATGTACATTTACCTCATTTGGCTTATGCTTTTCTCCAAAGCGATTTACATATGGACGGTACAAGTGAGCAGTTCAGGGTTAAAGGTCTTGCTCAAGAGCCCAACAGTGGCAGACTTGTGGTGCTGGGATTTGAACTCACTTCTGATCAGTAGCCTAATGCCCTAACCCCTCAGCTATCACTGCCTGTTTACAGTTCAAATGCACTAATACAAGTGTAACTGGATTTGAAACATGTGAACTTCCTCTGTGAACATACTCGCTGAATGTGTCACACCTGAGACAAACCTGATGTGTATTCATGGCTGTTTATTGGCCTACAGGAATAGTAGACCACTATGGACGTATTGAGGCCAGCGCTCGTTAACATCAATGGCAGGATATACCGAAAAAATACTGTTAAAGAAGAACATTATGAAGATGAAGAGGAGGAAGCTTTCTCATACTCTGGACCAGGTTACATGTTATATATAAAGTTTTACTGAACTACAGTTAAATAAAATGATATAATGCTTAAACATATTCTGGAAAAAGTCCACTTTATTGGGAACACCTGTACATCTGCACATTCATGCAATTATCTAATTAGTCAATCATGTGGCAGCAGCGCAATTCAAAAACTCATGTACATACAGGTCAAGAACTTCAGTTAATGTTCACATCAAACATCAGAATGGGGGGAAAGTGTGATCTCTGTGACCTTACTTGTGGCATGGTTGTTGGTACCAGATGGGCTTGTTTGAGTATTTCAGAAACTGCTGACATCCTGTGATTTTCACACACAACAGGCTCTAGAGTTTACACAGAATGGTGCAGAAAAACAAAAAGCATCCTGTTTGCGGAGGGCCTGCGGGCTGAAACACCTTGTTGATGAGAGAGATCAGAGGAGAATGACCAGACTGGTCTATAGTAAGTCTATAGTAACTTGAATAATCACTCTTTAGAACCTTGGTGAGCAGAAAAGCATCTCAGATTGCACAACACATCGCACCATGCGCTAGAATAGCAGAAGACCATATTGGGTTCCACTCCTGTCAGCCATGAACAAGAAGCTGAGGCTATCATGGGCACAGTCTCATTGAAACTGGAATGTTGAAGAGTAGAAAAAAAAAAAAATCACCAGGTGATTTTTCTGCTAATCTTCAACTGTCCAGTTTGGGTGAGCCTGTGCCCCTGCGACACTTTTTCTTCATTCTGATGTTTGATATGAACATTACTAGAAGCTCTTGATGTGTATCTGCACGACTTTTTGCATTGCACTGCTGCCACATGATTGGCTGATTAGATAACTGCATGAAAGTACAGGCGTTCCTAATAAAGTGGAGAATGAGTGCAAGTAAATAATTTGTTAATGCATGAATTTATTTTTTATTCATGATGCTACATGGAACATGAAACGAGACTAATTTGAGCTGTGGTTTTTATTCATCAAACTTGAGATGGCTCCGTTCAACTTATTTTGATATTTTGCAACTAATTCAACATGGCTGTGCTGAAACAAAGCATGTAATATGCAGTTCTGAAAATAAAATGTAAGTCTCTTCACACGAAGTGGAGGCTTACGCAAATAGAACTGACTTCAGAGAACAAACTGACGTGTTTCCTAATGTGACTGCACTGTTTGTGCTTTCAGATCTTTATCACGCTGTTGTTCTAGACTGCAACCACCAAATGCATTATTTATCACTCTTTATTGGATGATGGATCATAGCGACAGTTTCAGTTTCATGCTCAGTGTCATCAGCCACGAACGCTTGAATTGAAATAAATCCCAGAATAAATAAATAAATACATTTATATTTGATTTCATTATTATAAATTCTTGCATTGCACAATATATTTGATCATTTTATGATTTTCTTTCATAAACTTGTGCCTAAAGTGCCTATATTTCAGCAATCATTAGAACTTTAATCCAGATTCATGCTGTTTTACAGTCAGTGACCAGTGCATGGATGAACCTTGTGACACGAGTAACATTGAGCAGACAGACCAGGGATTTCGCTGTGCCATAGACGTCCCGAGTGTTCTTTACAAGTCAGTATATAATCACTCTGATTTACAACAATGTCTAAGTTCTACAGTTTTTCACATTAAACAATGATTTTTTTTTTCTTAAAGATGAAATAACAACATGTTTTGCAGAGGGTCATGGCTCAAGATCCCTCCAGAGTAAAATAATAATAATTGAAAACCTGCTTTGGGATTTGATTTCTGTTTTTTTTTTTTTCCCCCAAAGGTACATCATTGGAAAGAAAGGCGAGACACGGAGACGACTGGAAGCAGAGACTAAAACTGCAATCAGCATTCCCAAACAAGGAGTAGAAGGACAGATAGGTTAGAGATCTTTACAATTTCTATTGACATTTTCCAGGGACGTGAAAATCTGCTGTTTCTTTTCAGGTTCATAACATCTTCAGCATCAAGGTGGAACACACTTTTTTTTTTTCCTTATTAGGAAATGTACAGTTGATGTTTGCAAGCATGAAAAACTGTGGTTATGTTGTGATGCCGCCTTTTTATGTGGTGTACTTTTGGTTAAGGATTTGTACAGTGTGTTCTCTCGGTGTTCTCGGTGCAGTGCTCAGCGTGTGCTTGTGCTTGTTCTGTGGTTTCGCAGTGATCACAGGCTCTCATAAGGCAGCGGTAGCGTCAGCTGTAACACGTGTCGAGGTTTTGATCGAGAGCTTCCGCAGGAAACAGCCGTTCTCTCACTTTCTGTCCTTCGCTCTGAACCAGCCACAGATTCAGGAAGGGTTTAAACGCTTTAAAGAGGAAGTTTTGGATCACTGCTCTCAGGTGGGCAGTAGGCTTCACTTTGCAAAGTTGTCTTAAAACTTTTAACAATGTTAACAGTGACAGTGTTACAAAATCCATGCATAATATTCATTAATTAATTGATCCCTGGATAATAGATGAATGGATGGTATTATTATACTTACCTCATCTGTCTTGTACTGTATATCAGAATTACTGGCACCCTTGGTTAAAATAAGTGTTAGTATGTGTAGTATGTGATAAATATGTATGGGGGGTACACAGGGTGTCTCTGTGGTTAGTTGCTTCAATCGCACACCGATAATGAGAGAAATCAAATCTTTAATTGAAGTAAATTTATTAAAAATGCAAAAAAAAGGAAAGCTCCAAGGCACTTCTTCTGGTACAAAAGTAAAAAAAGCCTTTATTGTCATTTGGCTAGTCACATTAAGACATATAAAAATTAAAAGCCATACTGATGCATTTCGGCATAGAGCCTTACAACACACTCTGAGGAAGGCTCTATGTCGAAATGCATCAGTGCGGCTTTTAATTTTTTTTTATATGTCCTAATGTGACTAGCCAAATAACAATAAAGGCTTTTTTTTTTTTTTTTTTTACTTTTGTACCAGAAGAAGTGCCTTGGAGTTTTCCCTTTTTTGTATTTTTCATGATTGACATCCAACCAAAGAGCACCTTCTGGGTTACTACTACATGAGGTTCATCCAGCAAGTAGCGTTCCAAGACGTCTCTTTCTAATCTGAAGTAAATTTATTGTTTTTTAAAAAAAACAAAAACCCAACCTTATCTAAATATACATTTTCAGCCAAAACCACATTTCACAACTATCGGCACCCTTGCATTTAATGCTTTAGTGCACAGAGTCTCCTATAATGCTAGATGAGATGGAGAACACAGAGAGATTCACCACAGATAGGATACCAGTCCATCACAGGGCATAATGCACACACACATTCACACACTCATTCACAATTCTGGGCAATTTAGCATGGGCATACTGCTTAACTGCATGTTTTTGGGCAGTGGGAGTTTCAGAATTTCAAGTTTATTTGTCATGTGCACAAAATGTCCGTGACAATTGTACACTGAAGTGCTTGTTGTGAGGTGCGGGTACTCTACAGCCATCATTATCTTTCCATAATTTGTCATAAATTTGTCGTAATTATTCCACACTCGTTGTCATTAACCTACCAAGAGTGCCAGAACTTCTGGAGCTGACTGTAGTTCAAAGTGTATGACAGGATAATTTCAGAATAAACGAAATGCAGTTTTTTATGTCTTACTTTCTGTACAGGATATGGGAGTGGATGTGAGCGTCTTTCAAAATCAAGCGAAGCTGCACCTCACCATAGGAACCCTTGCCCTCCTAAATGAACAGGAAGTGATGCGAGCATCTGAGCTTCTCACACAGTGTCAAGGTTTCATCAGGTGTGTCTGTGATGTGTAGAACTGACTAGAAGATTATTATCTTCAGTTGAATTTTTATTTTTTTTAAATAAATATTGTGAATTTCTTGTAAACATACAGTACATGCATACTTAAATCTGGTCCTTTGTAACATTCACCTGTTTTTAGATGCCTCAGTTAATAAACCATAATAGAACAGTGCAGAAACGGCTAAATCTGCAGAAACAGCTTAGAGAGAACTGTTATCCTGGGTGAAGTTTAACAGTTATGGAATTGTGGAGGAAATTGCTGTATATTGTAATATTCCTACTGAAAATTATCTTCCAGTTAAAGCTTTTTTTTGTGCTTTGTATTCATACAGGGACATAACAGAAGGAAAGCCTTTAGCTCTGGAGGTAAAAGGAATAGAGTACATGAACGATGATCCCTCCATGGTGGACGTCCTGTATGCTAAAGTGTGTGTTCAGGATGGCTCTGACAAGTAAGTAGCACACCTAAGATTACCAATAAAGTAATATGAATGTTCATGGCTGATAGCAAAAACAAAAAAATAATTATATCATTTGATAACAGGGGGGGGCATGGTGGCTTAGTGGTTAGCACGTTTTCCTCGCACTTCTGGGGTTGGGGGTTCAGATCCCGCCTCCGCCCTGTGTGCGTGGAGTTTGCATGTCCTCCCTGTGCCTCAGGGGTTTCCTCAGGTACTCCGGTTTCCTCCCCCAGTTCAAAGTCATGCGTTGTATGCTGATTGGCATCTCTAAATTGTCCATAGTGTGTGCGATTGTGCCCTGCGATGGGTTGACGCACTCTCCAGGGTGTCCCCCCGCCTTGTGCCCCGAGTCCTCTGGGATAGGCTCCAGGCTCACCGCGACCCTGTGTAGGATAAGCGGTATGGAAAACGGATGGATGGATAATTTGATGACAATGTTTTGCTGGTTATGTTTCCTTATACCACAGTGCTTTTAGATGCTCAATTCTGATTGGCCAGAAGGTGTTGATGAATTTTCTATAACAACAGCTCACGCAGTAGTTTATATTAATATGCACAGGGAGTAGGGAGTTCATTTCACTTAAGCGGATTAAAAAAGTGCACGTTTTCTACCACGTACAAACAACCTCAGGACAGAGGAGTTTGCACTTTCTGGTTTCTCTAATATGACAAGCTGCATTTTTTTTTTTTTTTTGTCTTATTAACTTCGAGTAAAAGGAAAAAAGAGAAGCTAGTGAGGGAACAACTGTTCATTGCTGTTATAACGCAAGTGGTAAGAGGAACTGACTTGGTTCACACATGTTCCACAACTTCTTCTCCTTTTCCTTTCGGCTGTTCCCTTCAGGGGTCGCCACAGCGAATCATCTGCCTCCATCTAGCCCTATCCCCTGTATCCTCTTCTCTCAGACCGACTACCTTCATGTCCTCCTTCACTACATCCATAAACCTCCTCTTTGGTCTTCCTCTCGGCCTCCTGCCTGGCAGCTCTAACCTCAGCATCCTTTTACCGATATATTCACTCTCCCTCCTCTGAACATGTCCAGACCATCTCAACCTGGCCTCTCTAACTTTGTCTCCAAAACATCTCACATGTGCTGTCCCCCTGATGTACTCATTCCTGATCCTATCCATCCTCGTCACTCCCAAAGAGAACCTCAACATCTTCAGCTCTGCTACCTCTAACTCTTCCTCCTGTCTTTTCCTCAGTGCAACTGTCTCCAAACCATACAACATCGCTGGTCTCACTACTGTCCTGTACACCTTTCCTTTCATTCTTGCTGGTACTCTTTTATCACACAACACACCTGACACTTTTCTCCACCCATTCCAGCCTGCCTGCACACGCTTCTTCACCTCTTTTCCACACTCCCCATTGCTCTGGACTGTTGACCCTAAGTACTTAAAATCCTGCACCTTCTTTTTCTTCTCCCTGTAACCTCACAACATTACATGTAACTATAAATGGACAAAAAATGATACTTTAGCAAAATGCTGTGGTAATGAGAAGAAAGATGAATGCATTCCTCTAACTAAACTGTCATTCCTGAATGAATTAAATGCAAACTTTTCGTTCAACCATGTTTTCTACTTGTTAAAATTATACACATTTTATAAGTAATTTTTGAGGACTAAAAATGAAAAAAGTACATCTCAGTGGTCTGTGTGCACATGTTGTGTGTGTACAGACTTCAGCAGATAGCAGACAGGCTGGTGGAGTGTTTTGTAGCAGCAGGACTGATGGTGAAAGAGTGGGACAGAGTGAAGCTTCACGCTACTGTCATGAACACATTGTTCAGGAAGGATCTCTCAGGTATGCGTGTTCATTGTATGTGTGACGTACCAACGTGTCGTTCACAGTACCTACAGTACCTTTACTACATGGAGGAATACATGATGTGCTTGTGAATCAGATTATTTCCACACCTCATTGCACTTGGTAAACACTCAGTGCCTACACCTAAGTAACACACACAAATTAAAATGAAGATAAATGAATGAACAGTCATAGGAGAGGAATCTTTTCCTGTGTGTGCATTATGTCAGTGTCAATATCAGAGTCAGCAGCCCTGGATTGGGCAAAACTAGTTTAGTAGTAGCATGGCAGTGTCTTTATCAAGCAGCTGATATTTGATATATCTTGTATTTGGACTGTATGTTCCTGTGTGCGTCTCATCGTTGCACAACCTGTTCATGCAGGTCACGCCACCTTAGCTTGTGCCATCATGCTAAAACTGGTGCTTTGATTAGTATGATTTAAAATTAAAAGAGTTTGTGCATTTTGGGATGCACACACGAAGCTTTATTATCATGTCTCTCTTCGGGGGGAAAAATCTTCTCTCTCTCTGTCTCTCTCTCTCTCTCTCTCTCTCTCTCTCTCTGTCTCTCTCTCTGTCTATCTCTCACTTTCTCTTTTTCTCTCTCTGTCTGTCTGTCTCTCACTCTGTCTCTTTCTCTCTCTCTCTCTCTCTCTCTCTCTCTCTCTCTCACACACATGCATATATACAAATGTGTCTCTCTCGGTTACTTTGACGAGTGTGCTTTGTGAGCGAGGCTGTTTTTCCACTCCGCTAACAAAGAGCTCTTTGAGCTGCATCGAGTGGAAGGTGGTCATCTCTGCACTAGTACACAAACTGCCACTTTGCTCACTAAATCGAGCCAAGTCCTGTTCACCAGGTCTGACGCAGGACTCCAGCTCAGTACGTGTCCTGTTTGGTTCATTTGTCATTGCTGTTATTGTTGTGATCACTGTGGTTGAGCTGCACCAGTGAGAACCTGTACGAATGACCTTAGAGAGTGACTCCAGTTCAGTCCTCTACACTGTCACTGTCACGTATTGTGAAGGAAGTGTGCAGATAAGAGTTTGGTTGTAAAGCATTGTTTTTGGTCTCCTATAATCACGTTCATTGTGTTTCAGCGGAGGATAAAGGAGGTGCAGGAAGGTCTAGTATGAAAGACCGAGAAGCTTTTGATGCCAGGAGCATTTTGGAGGTAGGACTGGTTACTGCAGCTTCTCTGTGAAATTACAGCATCCTTTAAATACATTAAAAAAATCAATTCGGAGAATTTCGTAATCAGGCTTTATTGGTTAAGCACACTTGCAAGCTCTCAGTGTACTTTTATCAAAAGAATAACACAGGCGATAACAAGGACACTTGCACAAACAGCAGTGTTAATACACACAGGTGCAGGAAGGCAGAGTACATACACACTATTGCACAATAATTTTACAATATCACTTCAGTGTGTTCCTGTTTCTTTTTATTATGTGCATGTTTGATATTTGATAGGAAGTCAAACACACACACACACACACACACACATTTTTGTCTTAATATTCTTATAAGGACTTTTTATTGACATAACTACAAATGCAGTTAATTAATGTGTCATTAATTAAAAAACAAAACATTATTACCTCTCTCTTTTTTTTAACCTTCTGATTGAAGAACTCCAATAGAACAATAAAAACAAGGGTTTTTTTGGAGCAGACTTCAGTCTTCTGTGCAAATCTGCTTAGCTACTACCACAGCTACTTTACCACATAATGCTATGCCTAAACCTCAATCTTAGCCTAACCTTAAAAAATAAATTGGCTGCATTTTTCCTGAAAGCTAAATGTCCCTGCAAGATCAAAACTGCCAGATTCACACACACACACACACACACACACACACACACACACACACACACACACACACACACACACACACACATATGCATTATATACACAAGTGTAATAATATGTCAGATAGTGGTGTGAGACAGCATAAATTCTACACATTCTGCACATTTTTATTTAGGTTATGTTTAGTGTTGGACAGAAATGTGCAAGGTTTGCTGATAGACAGTTAGTCCCGTGAATGCTACATTAATGGTGCTGGTTACTCTTTTGAGGAGTATTTCTCTATGAATCTCTAGGAGTCCTTATTTCTCTTTTAACAAGTGATTTTAAATTTACTCTCCACCCTGTCATACAGAGACATGTTTTTGTCACCATAACCTATACTAACAGACCGCACTGTTCATGTGCTTTTGTTTGCATCTGTACAACCTGACAACTGCCAGTTTATACAGTTCCTCATGCACACATTTGCACTGGGCTGCCCCCTACTGATGGTAGCAGAATTACAAGTTGTTTTTTATTTGGTGTCCAAGTACACACTGTTCAGCAGCAGTTTACACACTTCCCAGAAGTGTAATTCATGTGAGTATGTCCCTCAGAGTTATCCTTGATCGTTAAGTTTGTGATATGTGATATGACCAGTTCATTACAACAACATCAACAGATAAACAGAATGAAATATTGTGGTTGTTGCTATATACAGTGCAGTATGATTATAGGTTTTTGGCCATTTTTTGTATACTTAGTGAAATTTTAATGGTCTCTCTCTCTCTCTCTCACTCTCTCTCTCTCTCTCTCTCTCTCTCTCTCTCTCTCTCTCTCTCTCTCTCTCTCTCTTTCTTTCTCACAGAGATTTAAGGAGTTTTATTTTGGTAAATGTCAGTTGGACTCCGTGCAGCTCTCTCAGAGATTCTCCTCAGACTGTACAGGATACTACTCATCTGCTGGAAGAGTCACATTCATCTGATCTGGCTGTTCCGTATACACACACACACACACACACACACACACACACACACACACACACACACACACACACACACACACACACACACACTCTAATTTAATCAAATAGACTCACAGTGAGTGATTCTTTATTATGGAGTGCATATATCCCACTATTCCAGAATAGTATTTTACACTCTCAAAAATATTACACTTTGAATCCTTAAGGGTTCTCCCTTTGGGGAAATTCTTAAAGGTTCCAACTACAACCCTTTGAGATAAAAACCTGGACTATCCAAAGAATCCCTGAAGGTTTCTTCTTTTCTAAGATTGCACAGTTTGCTGTTAGTGATATCACTTGTACATTTTATTACATTATTACATTTATTGAAATATAATTTTATTACATTAAAATAAGTTTCATCAGTCTACATTTTGTGATTATTCATGTTGGTATTTAAATAGTTATACTAGATTTACATTTTAGTCTGATAGCTGACTGCACTTCTAGAGGCCAGCAGGGGGCATCATGGTGCTGAAAACTAAAGCAGCATTGTGCAGTTTAAGGAATAGCTTAAATGTCTTCCTATCTGAAAAATCTGATCATTTTTTCATTACAAAAAGCTTACTGCATGTCCAATGGGAGGGACATAGCCAGAGTTTCTCGGTCCATGCAGAAAAAGAGAATCACAGCTGTAAATTACACTTTAGAGTGTCTGTCCAGAGACATGGACTGGAATAACACCACTCTGTGGTTACTGGAGTCAAGGGGCCAATTATGTAACAATCTTCTAAATTAGTGAACCCTTTTGATGGACTGGGATTTGTTTAATGAGGTATTTTTGACTGACCCTCTGTAATGGTGGGCCTTTATTGTTAGCATTAATCAGGCCTGATTTTTTTTTATCACTGTTTAGTGATTAACATTTGTCATTTCTGGGTAACCCACTTGAGCTAAAGAACCCACCTGAGCTAATGAACCCATGTGAGCTAATGAACCCACCTGAACTGGAAATAGTGTTTGATTGGGAGACTTAATGGCCTACACATTTTTTTCTGGAATTTATTCCCATCTTGTGTCCTTTACCACATCCTGCTACTCACCAGTAGTCTGTGCATGTGGGATATCATGCTGTAGCCGGGCATTTTTATGTTGGTTATATTCTAAAATCTCTGTTCTTCCCTCTCACTCACACATAATTGTGTTAATTTCTTCCTTGAAAAGCAAATGATGAATTAAACTGGACTGGGATAGTGATGGTAGACTGGGAAGTATGATAACTATACTAATCTACAGTAGGCAATGTGTGTTTGAGTGTGAATACTGTAAGTGTGTTTGTTGTGTTCATATGAATTTTGGAGCATTTTGTTTGTTATCTGTCTCCACCGTGGAAGGTTTATGTTTATTCACTTGCCATACACTTATACCCAAAGAGACTCACAGTTGAGACAGGGTACAGTCCAAGCAGTTGAGGGTTAAGTGCTTTTCTCAAGAGGCCAACAATCCTGGCAGTTCTGGCAATCCTGGGCTTTGAATTGATCTTCTTGGCCCAGTCTTCATATATTACTGAGTTAGCTGGATTGGATTGTTGATGATTTGACCTGATCCTGGACCTTTCTGTTCTGTAAAGCTATTGGCAGACTCGTTGCCAACACAACAAGTCCCTGAGCTCAAACCTGTTCATGAGCAGGCTTGTTCAGCGTAAACAAGATTAGATCACAGCTTTAGAAGCATTCTCTGTAAAGAACGTCTGTCTCTCTCCTTTGAGAGAAATCATAAGAAGGGTGTTTGTAATAAACTTTGAAATCAGCAAGACCATTTAACAAAACCTGATTTTACATTTTAGTTAGAATGGGACTCTAATCATTAGCTCAAGATCTTAACTACTGCGTTACCACTGCCTCGTGTGCACTGGATTAGTGTGGAGTAGCAAGTTGTGTGCTGTGTTCATGTTCTGTAAAGACCTTGTTACACAGTCTGTCTCTGACGAGAGTGACGATAAGAGATATGAAGCACGATCCAGCTGGCAGAGTTAAACTCACATACTACTGCTTATTGCAGGTTGATGAGTTGAGCTCACACCAACCTGATTTCATTTTGTTTTTCTGACTAAGCTTTAGGACACGGAGTAGCACTGTTTAGCAAATCTCATTATATTTTACAACACATCTGACTTCTCATCAGGTGTCTTAATAATCTAACTTCTATATTCCTACAGACAATGTGGTAACAAATTATTATTTTTTTTGCTTATTTGATGTGTTAATTCTTATTTCACTAGATCATTATTTCATCAGGGTGACATGGGGTTCAGGAGGTGTGTTGCTTTCTCACAGCTGGTGTCCCATCCAGAGTGTATTCCCACCTCATGCCCAGTGTTCCCAGGATAGGCTCAGGATCAAGAGGCTACTAAAGATAAATGAATGAATGAATGATTTCATTACGTCTGCTGCAAAACTTAGAAGTATACTCAGTGATTTGATTCATTTCAAAACTTTTTCAGTATTCCCTCCCAAGCCACACCCCTGAAAACACATGGGCTGCATCCGAAATCTGTGACCGTACCTACTGCTCGGCCGTTGATACAGTACGTACTGATCGGTATATGTGTGTAGTATGAATACAATCCGGACGTACTACATCCGCTATGTTGGCACTGTCATATGACCTACAACTTCAAAAGAGTCGACATGTTGCATTCCTCCATTTTTGATTCGGGCAGCTCGTCCACGCCAGTCCCATTGCATTATGGGATAGCGCAGTGTCCATTGGTTCCACACTGCAGAATCTCAGCAGAAGCAGTAGGTCATCCGGGTATTTCTCGCCTACTGTGTTATGATTACTGAGAACTCTAACGTACCATTCCATTGGCGTTCTGCTTTACGCCTACTGTAGGGATATTCAGAGGCAGCCATGCACATGAGCTGGAGAGCTTTAAATGCAAGTGCAAGAGAAGAAGCTTTTGAAATTGCCAGGCTAGAGTCCTGGCTGAATTTTTTTTTGTTGTTGTTGGTCTTTTTATTCAAGCCTGTCAAAATGTGATAAGAACTTTACCATATAGCTTATTAAGTCTTCTTTGGCCCATTTTAGTTTTAGTATCTGAGTCCTTAGGGAAAATAATGTTCTTTGGCTTCACTTTCCTTTTTAAGTTTTTCCTTTCATTGACACACTTAGAGTGGGTTTGTGGTTCTCCATGTTTTTTCATCTGCTTTTCAACAGTTAGGACCTAACTGGCCTGCTCCAAACACCAATAATTTTTCCTAATTTGTTTCACATTCTGTGACTTTACATTCATTGACTTGTGTTCTATGTATAGTGCTGTGTGTGATTAGTGTGTGATGTAATGGCCAATCAGTCTAATCATTCAATTTAAATCTACCAGGCCCGGTCAGTAATCCGTCCCTGGCTCCAACACATTATATCTGACTTGCTTGTTTTTGCTTACCAGCATTCTGTACCGGGTTTTGTATTTTAACTCCTTCTAGACAGATTTTGGTCTATGTTTTGTTAAATACAGACATCTAAAACTGATATTTTCACTGTGCAGGATGAAGCGCTGTTTTGTCTGCTGCTTTATGTCTCTTTTTCATCTCTTTCATCTGTCTCTCTGTCTGTCTCTCTCACACTGGTTAATTAGTCAGCTCTCTTCCTCCTGAGGCTGCATCATTCACCCCAAGAGGATTTGGCTTGATCTTATGTCTCCTCCAATAGGTCGTGATTAATGAGCCATCGTTGCTGTAGGCGTAGACTTCTGAGCCTCTGCAAAGTGAACATAGAAAACATCTGTTCCTCTGCTGCATCATGTTTTAAGATTTAATCTTGTAGCTTGTGTGCTGTTGGAAACATGCCATGATCTTTTACTTTTGGTGTTTGGGAGCCTGAGGTTTTTGTTTGATTGCCAGTTTGAGGAATCAGATCAAATTGCTGAGCATTTTTCTCAATGCAGGAATTTCTGAATGTTGATCTATCAGCAAATTAGTGACACACGCAAGTGCAAAGACCAGCAGTGGCAATAACGATCTGGTCCGAGTAATTAAGGAAAAGTCGATAATTGCGGTAATCTATAGAATTAGTGGTCAGCACTACAAGGCACCTCTACTTCAGCAGCTTGGTGATGCCATCTGACTGGGTGCTGAGATCAGAGGAAAAGCCTCTCGCTCGGACAGAGCCAATGTCCTGAACATCCACAGCACAAAGCAATTAAACAATTAAAGACCCTAACATCTATTTTAGTGTAGAATTATCCAACTTTTTGGGAATTTACTCGTCACTTTTTTTCTTGTTGTTATTGTTATTTCTTTTCTTTTTTTGTTATTGAATCTCCACACTGTTTGTATTGTACTTATGAATTCTATGCTCTATTATCAGAATCAGAGCTATTTGTAAGCACTAAGTATCTGCTAAGTTTGGCACTTGTTTTAGGGTTGTCAAATTGAAACGGCATCTGTAGTGAATGTGTGATTTCTGGAGACATGAGCTCATGTTCTAAGACTGTACTTTCTCTGAACTGAGAAAACTGTTGACTTGACACTCATTTATAATTAAACTCTCAAGGCAGTTATTTAATTCTGTCAGTAAACAGTTAAAATATGACTGTATACCATGATTCTTATGTAACTTTATCCATCTTTCTGACATTAGAGCAATAGATTAAATGCAAGTCTTTTTTTTAATTACTCTTTCCCTCAGGCTTTGAAGCGTCTATCGATCAGATGGAAAGTGAGGAACTTTTTTTTACTTTACTTTAAGCTGCATTGTCTACATTAGTAACACATAACCACAAACTAAAAAACGTATTCCCATATCTGGAAGGATGAATTACACAGATTTACAGCTTAATGTACAAATACCTTTGAGGAATTCATGAAAGCATCCTACAAAAATAAGTGTTTCGCATAAACGTTTATTGACTCTCCAGCAGTTTGCTTAGGCTTCCATTATGACTGAGTTTGGAGTAAATGATTTTTTTTTTTGCTTGTTCTTTTCTGAGTACATGGAAATACTGTATATTGACTGTGTTGTCTGTGGTAGATGCAGTACATTGAGATTAGTTAAGTTTAACATTAGTTAAGTTCAATTAACATGGAACAAATGCAAAACAAGTTAGTTCCCGTTATCACTTACGTTCTGGCAGCTATATAGCAGTCATTCTCTCACCAGCCACTCTTTTTACTCTCCCTTGAAGTTTTCAGTCTGGTTCCTCTCAAGGTTTCTTCCTCATATCGTCTCAGGGAGTTTTCCTTGCCACCGTCGCCTCTGGCTTTCTCATTAAGGATAATTTAATAAATTTTAAAATGTATATCTGGAATTTATATATTTCTGTAAAGCTGCTTTGTGACAATGTCCATTGTTAAACGCACTACACAAGTAAAATTGAATTGAATTGAATTGAATTTTGTCCTGAAGACTTTCCCACATTGGAAAACCTAAAGAAACAACTTTACCACTGACTGTTACAAAGTGCTGACACTGGAGACTCCTTCCAAAAGTGCTTAATAAAGGTCTCCTCATAGATTCACCATATCAACAATTACACACGTTTTTTTAATCTACTTGTGTGCAGTGTTTGCCATGTCCCTGTGTAAGTTGTTACTGTGGAAACAATAATATACAGTATATCATATTAGTAAGAGTGTGTTAATATCAACACTTAATGTGTCTTGGAGCTGGCACTACTGTCAGAACTGCTGTTATAAAAAAATTAATCAACACACTCTGACACCTTCTTAATCAAATTCAACAGCTCTGTAGTATAATTAGTCATAATTGCTGCTGGGTAAAATTCACAGGTGAACTGAAGACAAATACTAAGTTGGTATAACAAAACCCCTATTTAAATACAGTGAGCTACAGAATTAATGACAGTTGAGGCAAATATCAGAATATTAATTAGAAAACAAGTAAAATAAGACAAAATGTTGATCTTCATAACATATGGAAATGGGTAATACAACGAATGATCCACAATATCCCTATGTTTTTGCAAAAGCTATTCTAAAACCCTAACCTTTCTCAAAAGGGAATAAGGATACATTTGTATATGAGAGTCTAAAGTGAGAACCATGAGCCCTTTTTGAGTTTGTAATTATCCCAATTATTTACTGATACATAATATTAAGTAGATAACAGAGCGTTAATGGATTTTTGCTCATTAAAACTGTTGGTATTCAGAGGCTTCCAGAGCAAAATCAGGGGAAATGATTAATATGTGGGTGGACTGTAGCAAGGTGCTGCCTTTGCTGATGATGGTGAGGTTTTGATGTGTTATTAGAGAAGTAGGTTTAAAGGGTTGCAATGAGGTGCAATCGCAGTTATATTTTGTTCACTCTTACAGCAATGATCATTTGCATATGAACTCAAAAATGCAAAGAGAAACATGCCTCGGAGAATCTCCACAGTGAACATTATCCACCGCATGACAGCTGGATGTCTGGTTACTTAAAATTACAAAACACTGCTATTTTAATATGCTGTAGTTTACCATCAAGTACATACAGTGCTGTCGAAAAAAAGATTTCTTCTGTTTTTGTGTATATCTCATACTAAATTGTTTCAGAAATTAAAGCAAAATCTAAGATAAAACAAAGGCAACCTGAGTAAAAACAAAATACAGTTTTTATTTATTTATAAAGTGTCCAGACCTTGAAGTGGCCGACCTTCCAAGATCCCTCCAAGAGCACAGCAACTACTCAACCAGGAAGTCACAAAAGAGCCAAAGACAACATCAAAGGACCTACAGGCCTCTCTTGCATCAATAAAGGTGACACTGGGCAAAAATGGCATCCATGGAAGAGTGGTGAGGTGAAAACCACTGCTAACCCAGAAGAACATTAAGGCTCGTCTGAAGTTTGCCAAAGCACACCTTGATGATCATCAAACCATTTGGTTGCAGTTATTGCTGCTAAAGGTGGCACAACCAGATTTTAAATTTAAGGGGGCAGATAGTTTTTCACACTGGTTATAGGTGTTGGATAAAAACTGTATTGTGTGCTTACTCAGGTTGCCTTTGTTTTATGTTGTATTTCGTTTAAGATCTAAACTTATTTAGTATGAGATATACACAAAAACAGAAGAAATCAGGCATCATACCTTTGTTAACAGCACTGTAAGTCACTTTATTTTCTGTAATTAAACTAAGAAAGATTCCCAGCTGCACTGTTCTGACCATCTTCTGTGCAAATCCTCCTTCACTCCGCAGCATAACTCCTGTTTCTAACTGAAAGTGTTTATCTGAAAACCTTCCAAATGAATTTGGACATATTACAAGCTTATATCTGATATGATTCAAGACTTCTGTGTTTTACTCACACCTTGTTTAAAGTCAAATGTGTGTGTGTGTGTGTGTGTGTGTGTATGTGTGTGTGTGTGTGACAGTTGTAGATGTAATGCAGCCTGAACACTTTCCAGCCCACTCAATAAATGAGTCCTAAGGCCACAGGCTTGTTCAGCTCTAAACATCTGCTCTGTATTCATCTCCTACAGTCGTTCATCACCAGTTACTCATCACCTACATGCTCATTCACAAAGCATTGCTGACTTGGCCTAATACAAGCTTTCTGCAGTGCTGTGCTATAGCCAAGTGCAACAGTGTTGCTGTAATAGCAACAAGGCATTTAGTGTGTTAAGATTCATGTATGATCCATCACAAAAAACCAAATGGTCAGATAATTTATGATAAGATCTTTAAAAGAAAAGAAAACAAAATAGCCAATTAAAAATTTTGCTCCATTTCTGATTGTGAGAAGTCCTCTATTGACTTGTATTCCCACAATTTGCCATTATACCTGCCTTCAATATTTTTGTTAAGCTCTTAAAAGGTTTTAGAAACTCACAGTTGTAATACCCCTCTTTACTCCCACGGTCCAACCAGACTTTACTGCATGCAAATCATTACAGCTTTTAAAAATACTACAACCAAATGAATTTTAGAAGATGGGTTAAGTTGTGTATTGGATATTATTTGTATCTACATCACCAGCTTTATCCGTCTCTCCTTACTCACTAACCTGACATGCAGGTTTCTCCAGCCTTTTCTAATCACAGAGACCACTCAGGTGCTTGTCCCTTTTCGTCTTGAGATTGGACGACCGCAACTCGTTCCTGGCAGGTCTGTCCCTGCGTGCCAACTGACCCTTGCAACTGATCCAGAATGCAGCTGCATGACTTATTTTCAACCTCCCACATGACTCTGGATAAGGGTGTCTGCAAAATACTATAAATGGAAATGTAAAAATAGTGTTTTTTGAATAATTAAAACTGATATTGGTCTAAAATGATCTCTTAATGGGGGATTACCATTAATAAACAAACAGCTAAACCAGGGCCCTGTTTGTCATGTGTGTTACTGAGTTTGTTGGATTGGATGGTTGATGATTTGACATGATTCTGGATTTGTCCATTCTTGAAAGCTGATGATGAAAGGTCTGTAAGTGAAAAACTTGGCTTGGAGCAAGCCTGAGCAAGGTGCAATCCAACTACACATGCAGTCTTAGTGCACTACCAAATATTATGAACCTTAGCTAAGAACTAAGGTTGAGTTAAAAAGAAACTAAACAGTAATAAACAGTAAACTCACCTGTCTTAGCGCTCATAAAATAAAAACGCACATTCTGTTTGTATGTTCTTAGGTGAATGTTTCTTTGTTCTCTTGTTATGGAGTGTCAATTAGTTCTGCATCATTTATGCGGTCTGAATTTAATGACCTCAATGGGGACAATCTGGAAACTTACCATGCCCAAGAGGATGGTGCTGTAGATGTGTCAATCTTAGCTCAAAGAAGCATCTAGGTTTTTTATATTGATGATTATGTAAAGATATCTAAATATACAGTATACCATACATGTATAACTACTATACTAATCCAGTTCTCAGATGTGTTTGAAAAACTAAATTAGGCCATTTGTTAAGAAGTGTACAAATGAACAGGGTTCAACACTAGGCTTAATCTGTATTTGGGGAAAAAACACAAACAAGGTGATTTCAAATGTACTGACTATATGCACAGAACACTGACACAGATACTCTCAGGTGTCTAATTTTTCTTTAATTATAAATTTGATAAGATTTAAAGCACCATGCTGTCAGCCTTTGCATGTTGTCGTTACAGTGTCCTTATGAATATTTACACAGCTTCAGATGAATTGCTGTCCGATCCAGTGGGAAAAAGCATTATTGATTGTCGTAATTATACCTTATGTATGTAGATGATATTGATTAACCTTATTCCATTCAAAATTCCTTTTTTGAAGCCATCTTAACTGTGGATTATTTGCATTTATGCTTGCTTGTAATTTATAGCCAGACCTCATTACTTTGTTTTTGATGCAGTTGGTACAGGTATTCACTAAATCACATTTTCAACTAGATGTTAAAAGGCAAGAAATCATAGCATGTCTCCAACTGCTGAAAAAAATGAGAAGCAAGGGATTTGTACAAATAATATGGATTAATGTGAGTTAGATATTGCCTCTTGTTTGTAGTATATACATTTGGAAACGGCTTATCTCCTATATTTAGTGCCATCAGTATAATAACTGGCAAAGATAATAAATCTCTTCCATAGCTCTACAGTCCTGAGGTGAGTCCTATTACACTACTATCAGACTGTCAAGATTTCTGGATTAAGCCCTTGGGGCTGTAGCATTTCTCCTAATAATGTTACGACCAGATTTTTTTTTTAGTTGGGTGGTTATGGGAGCTTTTTCTAATAGATCCATATACAACACCAAGGCAGTTTACATACATACACTAAATGTGTAATATCTGAATTTATATTGTCATTCATTCATTCATTCATCTTTAATAACTACTTTATCCTGGTCAGATTCACAGTGAATCTCAGACACTAACCCTCAATGGGATGCCAGTCCATTGCAGGGCTCCAAGAACACTTATTCAAACCTACGTGAAACTTAGTGTAACCAATCCACCTACTGGTATGTTTTTGGGAGGTGGCAGGAAACTGGAGAACACAGAAGAAACCCAGACAGACACTCGAACATACAAATCTCCACACACACAGTAACCTGAGTTGAAACAGCAAGACACGTTAAACCTGTTCATTCTTCAAGGTATAATATACACCATTCAGCCATAACATTAAAACCACCTGCCTAATATTGTGTAGGTCCCCCTTGTGTTGCCAAAACAGCTCTGACCACGTCGAGGCATGGACTCCACAAAATCTCTAAAGGTGTGCTGTGGTGTCTGGCAGCACACCAATATGTTTGCAGCAGATCCTCTAAGTCCTGCATGTTGGTTCTGACCCTGTCGACGGTTCACCGGTCCTCCTTCCTGTCGTCTATAGCATCACAATTTGGCCCTTGTCAGAGTCGCTCAGATCCTTACGTTTGCCCATTTTTCCTGCTTCCAACACATCAACTTTGCGAACCCGCTGCCTAACACATCCCACCCCTTGGCAGGTGCCATTGTAACAAGATAATCATTGTTATTCACTTCACCTGTCAGTGGTTTTAATGATATGGCTGATCGGTGTATTTCTGTACAGCAAACTTATCAGGATTATGAATGAGGTGTGTGTGGGTGGGGAGGAGAGTGAATACTAATAGTGCAGTTTAGCCCAAGAATTCATTGGAATCTGGAAAACTGGATGCAAATGTCTTGGCTTATATGAGTGCTACAGTATACTGATCGTACATCTATGAACAGAAAGACAGGAAGGGCATGTGTTGATATTGCCTTTGTTGATTTGATCTTGCAGTAGCATCTATGAGAAAGGCTACAAAACTATATTTGTATCATTGATTAGTTTATATCATTGCTAATACTGTATATGATAGAAGTAAATAAATTAGTACATTTTCTCTCTCTCTCTCTCTCTGTCTCTGTGTGTGTGTGTGTGTGTGTGTGTGTGTGAGGGAGGGAGACACACACACACACACACACACACACCTCTACTTGCCGCTGAGCTCCTGCCTGAAGACATCATTATCCCTCACTGTTTACTGAGCAGTGTGTATCTGTGTTCTAGGACGACAGACTGAGGGACCTCTTTACTCCACACACACACAGGGCAGATGGCCGGTTTAAGGAGTGCACTGCTCCTCCATGTCCTGCTCTTCGTGCTGGCGGGATGCTGCGGTGTTCAGGGCGCTGTGCGGAGCGGAAAAGAGCCGGACAACACCGGCGGCAATTTCCTGGAAGACGAGCAATGGCTGTCTACTACCTCCCAATACAGCCACAAGATAAAGCACTGGAACCGCTTCAGAGACGTGAGCTCGCATCTCTTACATGTGTTTAATCTATTACAGGCTTTAGGACAAAATAATAAATACATCTCACATCCCTGTTATGTTCATAAGGTGGAATGTTGTGTATTTCTAATTTAAACGTCGGTAGCAGTGAGTGATTTGGGTAACTTAGACGTCAGCCTCTAAATTCACCCGTTATCGATATATTTGAGTTATTATTTATTTATTTTTATTTATATCTATCTATATATTTTTTTTTATGTGAGTAGTCTTTTGGTTCGTTTAGTTCCCAAATAGGCTTAGGCTAGCTCCCAAATTTATTTTGTTTTAAATTAGACAGTCATTTCTGTAAGCTAGTCCATTTAGTAGGCGGTCATGTTTGTTTATCTAAATGCGCGTGCCCTGTTTCTCTCAGGTGAGTTACTCAAAACTGCCTGGTAGCCTTCATATATTAATTTGTACCTCTCTCACTCGAAACATTTACCTGTCCGTCAAACCGACTCTCGTTTTTGGATTTAAACAGTGGGCTGAGAGATTATATTCAGGACCCTACTATTTCACCTGCCAATAAATGAGAAATTCCGCTTTGACAATGGTCGATTGTCGCCACGCCCGAGTCACAAAACGGCTCTCGGCTTGTCTTCATAAACAGTTATATGCAAAGCCGCATACTCTACTAAACACTAAGGACTAACAGTTTATCTTCTACCAGAAGTGCAAATAGTAGCATTGTGCAAATTTACAATGTGCAGGTTGAATATATATATATATATATATATATATATATATATATATATATATATATATATATATATATATATATATATTACAGTAAATAAATAAACAACAAGGCTATGGGCACTGAATATGCCCTGCTGAAAATAAACAATGGAAACCATCACAGAAATTCTAATGGTTTCCACTACAAATACCATTACAAACCATCAGCTAACCATTAAAACCATTACCATTACCATTATTGGTCCTTAATGGTATCCACTAGACATAACATGCCACCAATAGAAGACAACAAATTACCAGTAGAGACCCGCAGGGACCAGTACAGTTTCTATTAAAACCAATACAGTTCCCATTATAACCATCACAAATTCTATGAGGGTTTCTATTGTTTTTTCAGCAGGGTGTACAGTAGCTATTGAGTACATAACAGTATGACTGGTAAGTTACACTATGTTATAATAGAAAAGCTGTAATAGGTATAAGTATTAAGTATTAGTAACAGTCCCATATCATATATCTAATGCGATGTATATACAGATAATATACAAATATACAGATATATAAATGAAACCTATGAGATATACTATGAATCTAATCTAAAACATCCCTCCTTTAAAAACTCACAAGAAATATTGTTTTACATATTAACTAGAAGTAGCTAAATGGTTTCTAAGAGTCCATTCATTCTTCATTGAGTTACAGCTCCAGGATAGATTCAGTGTGTAATTGAATGAATTATTGTAACCTAATTGCATATTTACTAGTTCTGTCTAGATGATTATGGCGATCATTGTTTGTTGTTTTCTTGCAGATAGGTTAAATGGTCTATTAGGTTCGATAAATCACCATTAAAGCACAGCCTTACCTCGAGGTCACCTTACAGGATCCTACACCATGCTTCTATAGAACTTATTTAAATCCCATTAGAGAACCATCAAACATGTCCAGAATCAGTCACAGGTCATCGGTTAAAACGTTTTTCTTTTTCATTGTCACATTAACGACTATATGGAAAATACAAACACCACAGCTATTCATTTCAAATCATTAGAAAAAAAGGCACCAAAAGAATCTGTAATGGTTTCCATATTTTTTCAAGCATGGATACAGTATTGGGCATTAGTCTGCTCACAAATGAGTAAAGTGTGTTTCTATATAAACTCAAGCTCATTAGAGATTTAAAATATAGCAAGATAGTAGCTGCAGGTTGATTGCGGGCTGTGGTAACTAATCATATTGTGAGCGTGGCATGATTGAAATTGATCCAGGGCAGCTTTGCTAGGCCAGCAGGGATGAGCAGTATTGCTTCACACAGATGACATCTTCTTCCAAACGGGGTTCTTGATTAGTGTCTGTATGCCTTAATCAATATTTATCGATTGCCACATACCTCTGCCTGCACTGAGAAGGAGTTTTACAATGCAGGAAGGATAAGGACACATATGACTGCATACACACGCCTCTCTCCTTCACTGATACAATGTTTTCTTCCCCCAAATCACATTGTTTGAAAAGGAGGGAGAAAAATGTCAGCCGAAGACTTGGCTGCTCCCCCAGGAGCCGCCGTCCGCTTGAGTTAGAGCCTGCGAGACACATATTGGTTTATTTATTTCGTATGAGATTCTCCTTTGATGAGACAGCAGGATGCCAGGAGCAGGAGCAGGATAGGTGACAGGTTAAGGGAGACACACAAGCAGTCAATCTGTGGGGGAAGTAGGTGCTGTGTATCAGCAGTCTCTGGTTGGAATATAAACACTATTTTCGCAGGTTGCTGCAATTACTGCAGATTAAAATGGACAGGTTTCTAATTGTGTTTATGCCAACATAACATAATTATCTAACTTACTGTCACAGCTCTGACATTATTCTACTTTTCAAAAATGATTTCTAAAAATTATTCAGCAGTCATGCTTTCCATCTTTCCTTTCACCAGAATTCTTGTCTGGTGAGCAGAATTGCCTTCTCAGATAAGGACAGATGTGGTACAGCATTAATGTGTCTAAAATAAGGATGCTTAGATATAAGAAGCCAAATGAACCAGATTTTGCAATACAGATTCTGCCGATCTCCCTGCCTGTCTTCCCGAATTCCAGAAGATATTTTGAACTTACGGCCGACACATGTTCACGTGAAGACAAAATGTCTCCTAAAACATTTGAAATAGCATTCATGAGATACCAGGTGACAGGTGAGGGCAAGTGATGCAATGAGTCAGGGGTCTCAGCTCCAGTCAGGCTACTGGAGTGAGTTGCAATTTATTGAGTGGACCAGTGAGGAAAAAAATGGATTGACGGCTACACTAGTGAAGGATGAATTACGCTGTCACGTTGCTGAAGGACCTTTTCGTCTCTTCATCTCTGTGACAGTACACTGTTTGCCATTTGATCTGGATAAGAGCATCACCCAGGCAATATGATGATATATCAATATCATGATGTATTAACATCATGATCTTGATATATCATCATATTGCCTGGGTGATGCTCTTGTATTAATTCTATGTATTAACATCATGATCCCCTTGCAGTTTTGTGCATATCATCATGTGTCAGTGAGTTTTATTTGTTTATTTAATTTTTAAGCCCATTCCTATTCACTAAGCATGATATTTCATAACATGACCCAGGGCTGCAGCACCATGGTGTAAGGCACGTCACTGCCTCAAACACTTATTTGAAAGAAATCTAAAAGGTAATACAGTCTATTTGGAAGAGACTATATCGTGAGGTTAGAATAAAATGGATACTCACAATAAGCTAGTGCAAACCTCAATAAAATGTGATACAGGTACATATCAGGATTTGTGAAGGTGTCTTCTAATATCTTGGTAGGATATTTTTGCCCAAATGCCCATGTGAAATGTGACGTAGCAATAATTTAAGGGCGTTTTCACACCTGGCTCGTTTGGAGCATTTGTTTCGGAAACTGGTGTGTTTTCTCCCTTGGTTTGGTTCGTTTAGACATATATGAACACAGCAATCACGCTCGGATACGCACCAAAACAACTGGGCCGAGACCAACTCGTTCAGGTGGTCTCGTCCCAATTGCAAACGAACTCTGGAGCAGTTCGCTTGTGGTGAGAAAGCAATCTGACCCCACGGACCAACAAACCAACCTGTATAGCAATGCATGATGGGAACTACGTTACGTAAAAAGCTTGGTCATTTTGCTAATGGCTCGCAACATGAATCGCGGTTTACCTTGGACCAAAGTTAAAGTTGAGGTAAAATGCCTCATTGAAATTTGGTCTGACGACCATATTTATGAACAACTTACAAAAACGCATAAAAACACAGAGGTTTTCAGGTGTTTCATCACTCTGATGAACATATAAATTAGATAAATTATAATAACTGCAGCTAAAAACGTAAGCCACAATAAGCTCACGGACCTGCTGTCTATCCATCTTGATGGATAACTGCTATGCGGAACCCTGGAACATAGACAGGTGCATGCTGACTAATGAGAGGAGAGTTTACTCACATGTGACTTTCATGAACACATTTTGGTACGCTTTGAAATGTTGCCTAGTGAAAGCGAAAAGAGCCAAGGAGAAAATGCAACATTGTAATAATTTGAGTCCCAGTTTTGGAACAAAGCACTGATCTACAGGTCTGAAAACGCCCTAAGATTCTCATTTTCCAGAACATACCACAAATCCTGTGACCTTGAGTTAGAAATTCTAGATGCATAAAAATGGATTCACAATGGATTGGATTCTGAAAGCCCTGGCTGACTGAAAACCTTCATAGACATCATCTGTGATTCGGCAGATTCATATGAAAGGTTGTTCTGTTGTTTGACTTTATGTGAGAGCTGAAAGAGCTGAGAGAATAAAGGATGTGGCATTGAAGGGCCACAGAGGTAAACTAGCTGCTTTTGTGTGGTCTTTGTGAGCAGGTATCTCTGCATTGCCTACCCTGTAGCAGTCAATTAACTGATTAGATGGAGGTCCTTTGCGCACTGATGGGACTCATTTACCCAGCTGCCCCCCCACCCACCTCAACACCTGCTGATTTATTAGTCACCATCCACGAACCATGCATTGCATTGACAAACTTATAACCAGTAAACCTTCAGGACCACAGGATTCAAACATCTATCTAATGATTTCAAATTTCCATCCATTTGAATATTTTACTTTTCTCAACTCCCAGTTCTGAGCTTTCTGAAGTCGGAGTTATTGCTGTGACCCTTGTGGGAAGCGTGTTTATTGGATCAGACGAGCTGTGTAACTGCATCTTGTTTGTCTGCTGTGAGTCTTTCACTACAGAAAAAGCGAACAGAATGTAATCCTTCTGCTGGTTTGAGATACGCTTTCATTTGAGTAGCATGTGAAGGCGCAAATCCCAAAGCCCAAAAAATAGGACAGCAAATATTAACTGTTTGCTCTGTTCAAATGTGAACTACTTTGAATATTACAACACTTACGAATCTTTAAATGACAGTCATTATTTTCATTACATGTAAATTACTCCACATCAGAAGCTCATATTCTCCCAAAAATATAAGCATTTACTATACTATATGCATGAATGTCTTTATGATGCATTGAGTGATGCATAGCTGATTAAAAATAGATTGCAGTGATTCTCTGTTGAATTTCATTACTCTCATGTGCATTCAGATAATGTTCTTGTGAAAACTGTTACATGCAAAATACTCTAGCCAACAATCATAAACTGTGAAAAACATATTAATTTGCATATAAATGTAATTACCCCTCACTGGGCCACGCAGCAGAAAACATAGCCTAGCCTTTTAGAGATAATTGGATTTAACTTGGATTTAATTTCAGAGAATATGTGAGGATTGATCAGAAATGACATAAAAGTTTTTGCATGAAAAACATGAAAACATTTCAAATTACCCCCAAAATAGCAAAGGCTGAATATCATATGTGGCCAGACAAATGAGTGATCAAATGGATGTTACATTATCTTTTTGTGTAAAGTGTAATATCAGTTTCATATATATATATATATATATATATATATATATATATATATATATATATATATATATATATATATATATATATATATATATATATATATATATATATGATGTACTGTGAAAGTATATAGTGCAAAAATAAAATTCCAGCAAAAAGAAATTTGTGTAGTAAATGTTGGTATTGGATTATAGATAACTGTAAATAACTGTAAGTCTACATAACATGGGGTAAAGAAACACAATTAAACACAATCAGTATTACTTCAGGTTTAAATTATAATGAAGGACTGTTTCATTTTGATCGCATTGATTTTATGGATTTATTAAACGCGTGTTCATAAGTTTGTATGAGATATACATAAAGTTGCTGCTCAGTAAGTAGATTTAAGTTTTAAGAATTTAAGAATGGTTAAGAATTTTTTTAAAACAGATTTTCTGATATCTAATCGTTTCATGAATCTGAGCGGTTACATTGCAAATTAAAAGTGATCAAATTGGCATGTTTGGACCAGAGATTAATTTGCTTGCATATTCACAATGATTGTTATAATCAAGTCAAGTCAGGTCAAATTTTATTTATAAAGCACATTTAAAGACAACAGTAGTTGATCCAGAGTCAATACATAACATCATATAGCATCATATTAAATGGCATTGTAAGACAAAGAATAAAAATACATTTTAAGAGATTTAAAAAGATGGAGCGGGCCTCATGTGAAAGGGGAGTTTGCAGTTTGGGACCAACCACAGAAAAGGCACGATCACCCTTTGTCTTAGTAGGGGGACAGATATAAGTTGATTACAAGATCTTAGCATTCTGGTAGGAGAGAAAGGGTGAAGAAGGTCAATAATGTACTGTGAAGCAATATTACTATACTCATAAATAAGTACTTCTGAACTTAAAGCAATAACGACATTGCCATCTGTATGCTGAGTAATCTGGCCTCAGGTGAACGTTAGCTAGACGTCAACATGTTTTAAGGGCAATATCCAGGCATGGATCTGAATGTATTGGGTGAAGACAGCAGAAACAATGTACCTTTTGTTGCTCCTACTGCTGCCAATGAAGGCACCACCAGTGAGCTCCTGGTTTTTATTCATGTTGGTTTTTTTGTTGCATGAAAACACATGCATCAGATTTGATCAACAGCAGGTTAGTGTACAGAAATCTTATTGTAATGTACAAAAATTTAATTTCATGTAGTTATGCAAAAAAAAGGGATATGCAAAAAAAAAAAAATCAAATGTAGCTATAAAGAATAATATTAACATTATAGGCAGTATTGTTCAATTTAATTTTTTGTTTTTTTTACTCAGATTCCCCAGTCAGCGGTTCACATTTTCTTTGTAAGTGAGCTGTGTTTGTAATTAGTGTGAACAGACCTCCGCCCCAAAACCCCGGTGGCACATCAATATTATCCTCATCACATGCATGATCCACATGCAATATAATCAACAAAACAACAGGTTTGTCAGGCAATTCCTCATTGGCAGACTGCTAAATGAATGAACTTGCAGCACAAGATTATTTGCTCTGTAGTTTGGCTGGCAGCTCGTGTGCTGTTTAGCGCTGGAAGGCGGAAAAAAGCCAGATGCATAGCTTTGTGTTTGCAGGTATTAGAGTCATTTCTGTGTGAAGCCATGTGTGTGCTGGGAGAGCAGTCAGCAGTGATGAAACATTTCGATATGCCCATTCCAGTAGTGTTTGCATTGTCATGTATAGGATATCTGATCTAGCATCACATGAAAGTGGTATAATCGGATCTGAAAAGTGCTGATACAGTTCCAAATATAACCGGTACTAATAATATGAACCCACCCTTAAAATTAAGGAAATACTCAAATGCAATGAAGGAAAATTAGTAGCGAGTGAGGGAATAATGTCAGGAAATTGGGGAAGAGACTGAACTGTAACTACTGTTTCATCTGACAACCTTTTTCACACTGCTTACAGAGTAACAGTCACAGCGCATTCACAGCCACATCACACCAACAAAATAGTAAAAACTATAGTGTTGTTGTTGTTGTTATGCTTTACAGCTTTAATCAGCATATAACCCCATGATTTTCCCATTTATCTTAATTTGGAAGTAACACATTAATATTGATCTTCAGTAATTGCAGCAAACCACAAGAATATATTTGTCTATGCTGTAATTTATAGCCACATTATGATTGTAAATCAAATTGATTGGCTTGACTTGCTTTGCTCATATATATATTTAGTACAATAATACTGTCACATTCCATAGTCAGGTACAGTGCCAAAGGCAGTAGAGACACAAGCTTGATTAAAGCAGTCTATTCCTTACAGAAACATCCCAGTAACTCCTTCCACATATACACATTACACTAGCTTGTATATTAATCAAGTCCTAGAACTACTGCAATCTAAAAAAAAACAAAAAACTGTACCTTTACTTGTGCTTATATACAGTGGTGCTTGAAAGTTTGTTAAACCTTTAGAATTTTCTATATATCTGCATAAATATGACAGTAAGCATCATCAGATTTTCACACAAGTCCTAAAAGAGAACCTAACTAAACTAATGAGACAAGAATGTTGTACTTGATCTTTTATTTACTAAGGAAAATGATCCGATATTACATATCTGTGAGTGGCAAAAGTATGTGAACCTCTAGGATTAGCAGTTAATTTGAAGGTGAAATTAGAGTCAGGTGTTTTCAATCAATGGGATGACAATTTCGCCAATTCAGGTAGTTTTCCGCAAAAAAAACACAAATAAAGACTGATAAAAGGCACAAAAGGTATACATTGAGGGTGCCACCCAAGCGAAAGTTTAGTGAGATTGTCTATACTGGAAGTATTCAAATTAGTCAACCTCTAGTTTGACTTAGAGATGCTACAATACCAGCGCTATTTGACAGGTTAAAATGTTGATGATAGCTTTTAATTCTTAGCAGAATTTTACTTTCTACTGAAGCAAGTCTGTGCTCTTTCTGAATAGTTTCCTTTAAGCAGTTTAAGAGGCTAACCATTCTCTTGCCCACTCCTGATCTGCTTCTGTGTACAGAGCCATTAGGTTCTCAGAATGTGTAATGATGTGTAGTGATGTTTGTTCTACAGTATTTTGTCTAATTTTATAAACATTATAAGAAAGTAACTGTAGTGACCAGTTCATGCAGACTCATGAATTCATTCCAGTTGCTCTGATAAATCTCCTGACCTTTTTGAACACAAAAACCTGCACATTTAATTAACAGAAATGTCTGAGTATAACCATCCCTTACAAATGGCCTACATTTTCCCCGCACTCTTCATTAGGAGGAGAGACACAGGGGACATTGCCATTTGGCTCGTGGGCATCATTTACCTCTTCTGTCTCTAAATTGGCTGTCCTTCTTTATTATGTGTGTCATGTTAGTGAGAAAAAGCAATTCATTGTCACAGTGACGCTTTCAGGCTTTCTGAAACCTGAGATGCTCATGTTGAATACCTGATTTTTGGTACCTGGTACATTACTTTCCACAAGGGAAGCATATTTCTGAGGTGATTGACTGTCAGAACAATGCAGCTGATATAGTTTCTTTAGGAGTATTTTTGCTAGCTACGGTAAAGGCATGAGAGCATGTGTAACAAAAAAAGATAGAAAGGGTATATAGAGATGTGTACACAGTTTTTGGATTACATCCAAGTAGGTTTTCTGAAATAATCTGTCAAATTAGCCTTATGTATCTAGCTAGGATTAACAGTGAAGATCATATAAATGCATATACATATACTGAACATATACATATACATCCTCTCAGAAACTCAGGTTAGTTCATATTAGCTAGCTGTCTATTGATATAAATCTATAATATATAAATCTATATTTCTATAAATATTACTTTAAATTCTGTCAGAAACTCAGGTTCAGTTCAGGCTAGCTCATGTTAGTTAGCTGGCTACCAAAATCTGTGAAAATACGATTCTACTCTTTTCACGGAAAATTAGCCATTGCATGCTCAAATAGTCTGCCAGGTGATGCCATAGACTCATTTGAATTATCATGAGCAATTACATACAATACAATACAATACAATACAATACAATACAATACAATGCAGTAGAACAGAGTTTAATAGAACATAATAAATTATAACTTATTTCTTATAGAAAGAATAAGTCTTTGTTCATAGCACCACAATTTACAAAACATTGCATTTCTATCAAGAATGCAGACAAAAGAAGCATTGTCAATGTGTAGAAATAGACATAAAGAAAAAAGGAAGGAATAACAAGCTTTATTACGTGTATTCTTTTTTTTTTTTTAATTTTAAAATTTTTATTTATTACATTAGAGCAGGTGTACAGCCCAATAAAGGGTCAAATCCAGCCCACCAAATGAATGTAGAATAGAATCTGTGTTCTAAATTAAAATTGTCTTGCGGACTGTATAAAAAAAGACCTAGTGTCTGTCATTCCACTAGAGGGCAAAATAGAGCATTAAGCTCAGCTACTGACAAAATATGTAAGGAATAATTGACGACAGGCCATAGAATTATTAGAAAATAATGCACACCCGAGGTGGTAATACAACATTATTTTCTAATAATCCAACGAACTGGAGTCAATTATTCCGCTTATACCACAGTTACCACACCTCAAGACATGGTTCAGATGTTTTATTTCAAGACATTTGGTTGTTGTCCTTAAAACGCTCTTGTGTGTGGAATTAATTTATTACGCATCACATCTCAAGCATCCGTTGCTAATTCCAAAATATCATTTTAGAACTAGTCACGGAGACTGGAGCCATTGATATGCAGTTATTGGAGAGAGAGAGAGAGAGAGAGAGAGAGAGAGTTTTCACAGTTTTTTTTTTTAATCCATTTCATGCTGATAATATAAAAATAGAACAAATTTAATTTATAAATAAATAATAAATTATTCCTTACTTATTTCTGGAAAATCAAAATTTTCGGTCATTTTGTTTGTTGTTAAATGGACAGTAGGCTAACTTTTCCGTTATTTCAGTGACAAAGTGATATAACTGTAATGCGGTCAAGACCTGGCTGGAACTACTTTAGCTGTACATTCACTGAAAAATAATTGTACACCTCAGAACGTCTGTCAGCCAATCAGAATCAAGAATTCAACAGCGCTGTGGTATAAGCTAATATAATTCTTCATTAGGAAGCTAAAGATTTCTCTTTCAAAAACAACCACAACCCTTGTTTAGGGTTTTCACAGTGAATATTGCTTTTTTTCACTATAGCTTGCAAAATAACTTTGCAAACCATATTGATTTTCACACCAATTTCATATTATGGGCTGTTTTGTGTATAACTGCAGTCTGTTCATGTGCTCGTTTTGTATAAGTTCAATCCATTTGTGCATTCAGAATATACTTTTTTATATAAATTATGATAAATGAACACATTTAAGAGAAGTTGTTGATGTGATAATGGTTACTAAACAGCATTATTTTCGTCCGGCCCACTTGACTTTGGACTAAGTGTACAGACTGTACTGTACAGTGAAGCACACAATTATTTGATCAGGCAATACAGCAAAAACAATGATAAGTCGCTGCTCGATAGACTTCTGCTGAATGTGTAATTGGAGAATAGGTGCAGTGTTTCCCACAGAACACTGGGAAAGTGATACTGTTATACTGAGTAGACATTAAAAAGTAGGTGGTGTAGAATAACTACAGATGAAAAAAGTAAAAAAAATACTGAGTGTTCAGCAGTGGCAGAGATAATGATGGTGGTGGTTATAACTGATCAAATCTTTTAACGCCTTCGCCTATGCACGCTGATATAAAGCAGACTTTAACAGAACGAAAGGCCATAGGAATATCATCTGTGTTGGGTTTATTTAGCCGGAAGTCAGATTTTTCTGGTTTTATTAGTTGCTTAAATGTCAAACTGAGTAAAGCTGTGAATCCATGACAGAATGTACATTAGTCATAGTCAACTGCAGAATTGTTGGCACCCTTCATGAACATCATAACAATTCATTTGCTGTTGTTTTGGATATTACAGTGGTGCTTTAGTTTGTGAAACCTTTAGAATTTTCTATATTTTTGGGTAAATATGACCTAAAACATCATCAGATTTTCTAAAAGTAGATAAAGAGAACCCAATTAAACAAATGAGACAGAAATATTATACTTAGTCATTTATTTATTGAGGAAAATGATCCAGTGAGAGAGGCCTTTAGTTGCTTAAGTTAAGTTACTCTGGGTTCCTTCGTGACCTCGACACGTCTTGCTCTTGGAGTGATCTTTGTTGGTTGGCCATTCCTGGGGAGGGTTACAATGGTCTTGAATTTCCTCCATTTGTCCACAAGCTGTCTGACTGTGGATTGGTGGAGTCCAAACTCTTTAGAGATGGTTTTGTAACCTTTTCCAGCCTGATGAGCATCAACAACTCTTTTTCTGAGGTCCTCAGAAATCTCCTATGACCATGCAGATTCTAGGAATTCTATCATAAACTTTCAAGCACCACTGTATTTAGAGATGCCAATAACGTTACCACTAGTGCACCATAAACAACACAACACAAAAAACAACACTATTAAATAATCTCTGTTACTGAAAAAAGTTTTTTTATGGGACATTTGATAGTGGAAGATGAATAGTGGAATAGTGAAAAATGTTTCTCCAGTTGTTGGAGTGAAAATTTTTAATCATCTGGTGTAGTTCATTTCAGATAATAGTTTCTTTTTTTTTCGTTTTCTTTCTGTCTTGATCTAAGTAGGTTAGTATTGGCCTTTTGATTTGCAGCCCAGAGGAGTTCAGAGACAGTATATTCTGAGATCCTGCAGCCCTGGGCACATAACCTATTGTTCAGAATCTCTTATGTCTCAATCCTAGGAGGAATGAGTCAGATAAATACTTTGCTCATTTGCAGCTGTTAAAAATGATACATATATTGTATCATGGGTAAGAAGGAGGAACGACCAGGAAGCATCTTAAAATAATGCAATTTCTCTTTTTTTGACAGCATTCCCTTATGAATGCTTAATGGTTAGCCAAAGAAGTAGAGAGGCTAGAGGAAACTGGCAAGGCTGAACAAAACCCACCGGACTCCCGATCAATGGTAGACATAAACAAACACCAAACAATGTGGACAACAATGTATTTCCTTTTTAACAGCAGACACTTCTTGCAGTAAAAGAAAGCCATGTACTGTAGTATCATAATACCAGGCAGACATGGGGGCTCATTTGCATAACTGTGAGCCATCACGTTTGCCTGGTGGAGCAACTACTCCAGATAATACGCTGTAGTGCATGGAGTAGGAATCTTTGATCACCTCAAAATAATTTTCATCCATGGTGCTTTTATAGACGCAGTTAAAAAGTGATACTTTAGGCATCTTCAATTTCGCAATTTTTGGTTTATATTCCAGAATTCTTTTGCAGAATCTTCCAGGAATCTAAGAATCAATTATTTTTCCCTATAAGAGCATAAACTGACTTCACGCTGAACAACACCTAAGCAGACTTTGTATGCCAGTGTGGAAGAAGGGATAGTGTTTAAAGGAAAACTCCACCCTGAAACACATTAAATATGTTCATATCGAAATGTTTAATTAATATTTTTTAATAATAATTTTTGGCTGATGCTGTATTTCCGTTATTCCTGTGAGAAGTAAGTGGTTGTGGGCCACTCTGACCTCACATGGGGACATCCCTAGTGCAGTTACAGTAGTGTCTAATAGAGTGGGGAAAAAAATCAGCAATCTCGAATATACAGGTGCATCTCAGAAAATTAGAATATTGTGAAAAATTTTTTTCCCGTAATTTAATTCAAAAAGTGGAACTTTCATATATTCTAGATTCATTACACACAAAGTGAAATATTTCAAGCCTTTTTTGTTTTAATCTTGATGATTACGGCCTACAGCTCATGGAAATCAAAAATCCAGTATCTCAAAATATTAGAATAAAGAATTTATAATACAGAAATATCGACCTTCTGAAAAGTATGTTCATTTATGCACTCAATACTTGGTCGGGGCTCCTTTTGCACGAATTACTGCATCAGTGCGGTGTAGTATGGAGGCAATCAGCCTGTGGCACTGCTGAGGTGTTATGGAAGCCCAGGTTGCTTTTATAGCGGCCTTCCACTCGACTGTATTGTTGGGTCTGGTGTCTCTCATCTTCCTCTTGACAAAATTCAGGTCAGGTTGGCTGGCCAATCAAGCACAGTAATACCATGGTCAGCAAAGCAGTTACTAGTAGTTTTGGCACTGTGGGCAGGTGCCAAGTCCTGCTGGAAAAGGAAATCAGCATCTCCATAAAGCTTGTCAGCAGATGGAAGCATGAAGTGCTCTAAAATCTCCTGGTAGACGCTGCATTGACTCTCGACTTGAGAAAACACAGTGGACCAACACCAGCATTCGGGGCACCCCAAATCATCACTGACTGTGGAAACTTCACACTGGACTTCAAGCAACTTGGATTCCATGCCTCTTTACTCTTCCTCCAGACTCTGGAACCTTGATTTCCAAATGAAATGCAAAATTTACTTAAGAAAAGTGGAGTTTGGACCACTGAGCAACGGTGTTTTGAGTAAAAAAGGTGTCTTGAATTAATTAGCTGATTAGAGCTCTTCTCAGGTCCACACTGCTGTATTATAAATTCTTTATTCTAATATTTTTGAGATTTTTGATCTCATTTCCATGATCTGTAAGCCGTAATCATCAAGATTATTGATGTGTAATGAATCTAGACTATATGAGAGTTCCACTTTTTGAGTTAAATTACATAAAAAATTAAACTTTTCCGCAATATTCTAATTTTTTGAGATGCACCTGTAAGGGATAATGGTCAGGTTTTCCACAGTCTGCTTGGCTCTTAAATACAAACGAGAAAGAGCTTCTTTTCTTACTCACCATTTTCACATCACAATGAGAAATCCAACATAGAAGTAGTAGAAATATCAAATTTTGGACTCAAAATGACACAGCTATATGACACAGTTGTGCTGAGCTCTGACAGAGACAGTGACATTGACAGTGGAATAAGCATGAAAGTTGAAGCTTTAGAACCTGATCTGTGAGCAGAGTGTAGAGAGGAGGTGAGACAGACTAAAGGTGTAAAGCTTGGCTGCATCACTGTCTTTAGTTAGAGATGAAGCAAGAGCTAAATCCAACTGAGACCACTATCAGCAGGTAGTTGAATGGCATTGTGGGTAGGAATGTAGGAAAGTGGCAGTTTTCTATATCCACACCACAAATATTGACTTGCTCAGTTACGATCTAGAATTCTCTAAAATTTCTTCCAGTGGGGTTCGAGAACGTTCTGAAGTGACAGAGAGTTCCTGACCTGAAATTGAATATGCAGTTCACATTGTTGGTTGTATAGTGCATGATGTTCACATATTAATGAGTACTGCTGTGCTGTGGGAGGCTTTCTGGATGCGAGTTATCAGTGCACACACTCTCTCTGCTCATCACAGTGCTTAATTCTTAATGAAGCATCTGCTAAGCACACCTGGCCTTTTCAGCTCATCCATGCTGCTCTGCACTCTGCTGCATGCCAACTGCAGTGTATAAATAATTTCGGAATGGACACCACTGGGTGTCCTGCTGCATTTGCTCTTAGGAAGTACTGTGTCTACTGCTACGTGCTCTTGCCAAGGGCAATATGGCTGTCTCACCTCGGACTCCTCGGGCGATTGCTATCTGATGAGGGGATAGGCTGCTTCCTTTATGCTGATGTCCCTGTTCTTACTGGATGAAGCAAGATGCTGTCTGCAGTGAATCTCAAAGTGTGTCAATTCTCAAACTCTCTCCTACACGTAACAACAGCACACTTACCCTCTCACATCTGGGTTTTGATATTTCACTAAGTATAATTCAAACATAAATGTCAGATCCTGACAGTATTTAGTACAATAAGTTAAAATCCCCATTGCGTGCGTGTCTTTGTGCGCATGAAGAGGAGAGAGCTTGTTAATTTGGCCGAGTGATCCTATTGAAATGACTTTAATTAGCAGTATTGCATGCTGCGGGTGACTGGACTGATGGCTTTTTCCCTCTCAGCTGAAAATTAAGCATCACATTCTCAGTATCTCTTCTATATGAGATCAAACTGCAGCTATGACTGTACATAGAATCAACTGCAGATCAATTGCCACCCATCATGAGAGTCAAAATGAATAGAAGATTGCTCTCAGGAAGGAGGTCCAAACTTCCTTCCCAACAGCTGGTTCTTAAAGGGGTCGTGACATGAGAAATCCATTTTTGCTCGATCTTTTGACATATAAGAGGTCATTGTACCATTAAATAGTCCTACAAGTTTCATAGCTTAATACGTCCTCCTCAGTACAAAAAGAGCATTTATTTAACCAAGCACCAAAAACAGCTCGTTTGGATGTGGCGGGATTTGTGATGTCACAGGCGCAAATACATTTGCATATGACTGCCCCTACAGCAAGACATCGACACCTACTTTTACATCAGCCCCACCTACTCGTGCTCAGTCGCTCCCCCTGTCCCAAATGGCACACTTGTGGCCCTCCTCCGAGTCCACACTTTGGTGACGTCAGCTAATGCAGAACTATGGGGCGTTAAGGTACGAGTCCACGAGGGCGATGGGCTATTAATAGACGGCTTTTGGGACGGACTTGACGTCGTGACACGGGAAGGAGGAAGATGTTGCCAGTTGTTGTTGTTTTCACTGTGGTGCTAGCCACTTGCTAAAGCATATTCTGAAAGTAATAATGAACCATAAATACAAAAACAGCATCGTTTTTATCAGATAACCATTAACAATGGTCATAACCTGATAACTATTTCACATTTTTAACCTTCAATCTATATAAATATTACTAAAAGCTAGAGCTACAGTTCAATTACATTGTAAATCATTGTTAATTATAAAAACAAAAACTTGCACTTAAATATCCTCTTCTCTGTCATGTTGGCTAAAACTTGCAATCGAATCTTCTCCTCCACTGCCCGCGTCAACGAAACTCCTCCTCTGCTTTCTGATTGGTCTGTCGCAAGGACTGTTGGGTAGCTGACTGCCTTGAGCCTGGGAGCACCCTCACAAGGGTTAAAATCACAAATGGGACACACTACGGACTCGTAGACTTCGCGCGCACGCACAACTGAAGGCCACGAGACCGCAAGTCCACATGTTCTTAGATCAACAGTTCTGCTTATGTTATGGCAGGGGGCGTTGATAGTTAATTCATATTTTAATTCACATCTTTGCCATCATAGGCAAAGATGTTAGCCAATCATAGCAGTGGGTGGTTACATTAAAGTCTTAAAGGTAAAGGACACAAAAAACGATCGTTTCAGTCAGAGGCTCAGGGCTGGAAGACTGGGAGACAGGGTGGAAAAAGGTCATAAATGACTAAATTTTGTATGTTTTTTTGTGCAAATAAAGTACTAATATTATAATTACGCCTCAGGGAAGATAATACAATTACCCCTTTAAGGAGGTTCTGTGATCAATGGGTATTTCTTTAGAGACAGAGAGGAAGTGAAAAAAAAGTCTTTATGATTGTGATTTAGGAAAAAAGATTATATGTAGTATTTATTTTATATTGTCATTTTGACAGTGTCATGTCAATTCTCTTAAAGGGTGCCAAAAATTATGGAATTAACTGTATAGCATTGTTTGTCCTTGCTTAATAGAGTGTGTTATTTGCAAAATGCACATTTTTGCTTCATTAAGATTCAAGATTCAAGATTTTTATTTGTCACATACACAATTATATACAGGATATAACATGCAATGAAATAAAAACCTGGTCTACTCCTCTTTAGACTGTATATAATTGAAAATCAGAAAGAAATAAGAAATACTAATAAATATGAATAGGAATGTACAAAATATGCAGTATGTTACATTTAGTAACAATACAAAGTGCAGTGTGCGGAGTGTCATTGGAGTGCAGAGTGACTGTAGAGTACTTATGGTATCCTAAGGGATCTGTATGGTGGACATGTCCGTGTTGAAGAGTCCAAAAATAAAGTCATTAATAAATAATAAAAGTCTGTAATTAAAGTCATTAAACATTACCACATAATTTCCACATCATGTCCATTTTCAAATCCTTTATTGTCTTGTTCTTGTTGATTTCTGGTGTGGTACAAGAATGCTCTGTTACCTGTGATGTAGTGCTGAATACATGGCTCAGATCTCAGGATTCAGAGACGTCTTATTGCAAATCCTCTCATATGTCAGATTGGCTTTCAGATAGCAGGAATAATTTACAGCCTTGCTTCAAGAAGCTCACAGAGATATTATCTCTGCACAACAACAGGAGCAGTCTCCTCAGTCTCAGTCCCTCAGTCTATTGTGCTGTTTTGAAGAGTTATAAATACTCATACTCAGCAAACCATTGACTCTGAGTATTAAACTTTAAACGTTTGCAGTTTGTGTTCTTTTCCAGTAGTTTTTTCCCCCGACAAACTGTTTTTTTTATTGCACAAAATGTGAAAAAGAGAAAATGGGAAAAAGATAAATATATATTTTCTTTACTTTTGAAAGAAATTAATTAAAAAACAACATCTGTTTTCTGTTGTCATAGTTTTCCGCTCATGGTTGCACGAGAGCAAGTGATCTAATATTAACGGTTAGCTTTTTAGGCATGTCGCTGGCTCTTCTGTTGTTAGGCAGGCCAACATATGTGCGTCCAGCTGCTCTCCAAGTTCTTAATTTGACCTGACACATCTACATTTAACTATTTCAGCAGTTTAGCTACCTAATGCATGGCCAATTCCAACTAAAATAATTTAAATAGCACAGTGGCACTGTTAATTATCTTGTTAATCTAGAGAGCAAGTAATGATGTGCAGCTGAGTTTGGAGCTGTGATCATAGTCATAGCCACGTTCTCAGCCGAGAATCAGCTGACAGATGATGCCTTCCTGAGTTTACAGTCTTTGTCCAGCTCATGTAAAATACCATCCCAAACAAATACATTAAGGATGTGGTGGATTTGCTTTCTGTTGTGTGTGGTTGCTCAGTCTCTATTCTAGGTTTTATTAGATCTCTGTTACATGTTTTCTTAGAATTAATGATGTTGCTGGCTTACTTTTAGGACACTATTAGTGCTAATACATGTATGGGAGAAATGGGTAGAATACATATTTTGGCTTATTTCCACATCATTCACATCTTGTTTACGGCACAATCTACTGTTAACCAATCTTGCCATTATAATGACAGTAATAGCGTTAGAGAACCCCTCGCAATCGGAGTCGCTCGTGGAGCGACTCACTTCCGCATTCCGTTCTCCGCGCAACTCATGAAAACTGCCGAGTAGCGCGAGATTCATTCATAGACTTGCGTTGTGTTTACTTCACCATGTGCTTCTGTTTTGGTTTATGTCATGTCTCTGCCCGTGTTTGTTCACTGGTTTTTCGTTTCATGGTCATTATGAGTTTCAGGTGTTTTGTGTTAGTGCTTGTTTCAGTTTGATTATTTAAACCTCTTCTCGTTTCCGCTTCAGCGCGGAATATTAGTTTGTGATAGAGTTAAGTGCATGTTTGTGCTGTGCTGCACTCGTCTCGCTTTCTCTCGCCCCTAGACCATAGACCATAGTTCTTTGTTCATAGACCATAGCCTCGTATCGCGTGTTTGCTTTGTTTCGTTTTGTTTTCTTGTTTCGTCTCATTGTGGATTATTCATGCTCTCTGTGTATTTTTGCCTCGCCTCATTTTGGATTATTCATGCTCACTGTGGATTTATGCCTCACTTCATGTTGGATTTATACCTGTTTACGTTCCTGTTTGTTTTCGACCCTGCTTTTGTGTTCGTTTTCTCCCTGTCCACATACTTTCGGTTACTTCCCTATTTTGCCTCTGTTCCGTTACTTTTGCCTAAGTTCATAATAAACTGACTTTTCCCCTGCACTTGCATCCAGCTCCCCTTGTCCTTTGTAATAGAATATTCCGCCTAACATGGATGCAGCAGGGAAACTATTGGCAAGCTGCGCCAAACTTTTTGTTCCCCCTCTGGACTCTATTTCTTTTCGGGCCTGTCCTCCTCCTACCGCCTACCATGGCGTGTCATGGTACCCCCAGTATTTCTTATTACAGGCCCAGGGTTATTTTTTAAGTTTGGAGGATCCGAAACCCAGCGAGGAACGATGGGTGAGGTTCCTCCAATCCCGTTTAGTCGGCTTGGCTCGCTGGTGGGTGGAGGTCCATCTCGACAGTGGATACATGGAAATGAACACTGTTTTGGGTTTCGTGGATCTCCTGCTCCAGGAATACGGGAGCCAGGAATTTAATCCCGACCTAAACACCTTATTCAACAACGTGCACCTGCCCGGCCAGTCCTTCCTGGCGCATTATGGAAGGGAATGGGCCAACGTGGCGGCCGGCACCTCTCAGCCCTGGTCCCAGGAGTGCATGACTGGGGGCTACATCAGGCAGGCCCCTTTGCGGCATGCCAATCCCGAGCTCCAGCCGGAGACCCAGCAGGAGGTCTCCCCAGTGGAGTGCCACCTGGAGGTTAACGTGGCAACCTCCAGCCCCGAGCTCCAGCCGGAGACCAAGCAGGAGGTCTCCTCAGTGGAGCTCCCCCTGGAGGTTAACGTGGCAACCTCCAGCCCCGAGCTCCAGCCGGAGACCCAGCAGGAGGTCTCCTCAGCGGAGCTCTCCCTGGAGATTAACGTGGCAACCTCCAGCCCCGAGCTCCAGCCGGAGACCCAGCAGGAGGTCTCCTCAGTGGAGCACCCTCTGGAGGTTAACGTGGCAACCTCCAGCCCCGAGCTCCAGCCGGAGACCCAGCAGGAGGTCTCCCTAGCGGAGCGCCCAACGGCGGTCCATGAGGGGACCTCCACTCCAGCCCTGTTCCTGTCGGGGGTCCACGAGGAGACCTCCGCTCCTGTCCTGCACCTGCCGGAGGTCCACAAGGGGACCTCCACTCCTGTCCTGCACCTGCCGGAGGTCCATGGGATGACCTCCTCCCAAACCAAGTTCATGTCGGAGGTCCACGGGATGACCTCCTCCCAAGCCAGGTCCATGTCGGAGGTCCACGGGATGACCTCCTCCCAAGCCAGGTCCATCCATGTCGGAGGTCCACGGGATGACCTCCTCCCAAACCAGGTCCATGTCGGAGGTCCACGGGATGACCTCCTCCCAAGCCAGGTCCATGTCGGAGGTCCACGGGATGACCTCCTCCCAAGCCAGGTCCATGTCGGAGGTCCACGGGATGACCTCCTCCCAAGCCAAGTCCATGTCAGAGGTCCATGGGGAGACCTCCTTTCCAAGTTCTAGTCCATGTCCATGTCCTATCCCATGTCTTAGTCCTAATTCATCTCCTAGTCCAAGTCCATGTGCAGATTCTTGCCTTAGTTCTAATCCAAGTCCATGTTCTAGTTTTAGTCCATGTCCCAGTCCAGGTCCATGCCCTAATCCAGAGTCATGTCCCAACCCATGCCTTAGCCCATGCCTCAGTTCAGACCCAGAGTCACATTCAGAATCATGTTCCAGCCCATGCCTCAGCCCATGCCTCAGTTCATACCCAGAGTCATGTTCCAACCCATGCCTTAGCACATGCCTCAGTTCAGGCCCAAAGTCACATCCAGAATCCTTTCTCAGTCCTGAATCCAGTCCAGAATCCAGCTCAGAATCCAGTTCAGTTTCTAGCTTTGTTTCCAGTTCTGTTTCAAGTCCAGCTTCCAGTTCAGTTTCAAGTTCAGTTTCCAGTTCAGTGTTAAGTCCTGTTTCCAGTTCAGTTTCAGTTTCAGTTCCCAGTCTAGTTCCCAGTCCTGTTTCTAGCTCAGTTTCCAGTCCAATTTCCGGTTTTGTTTCAAGGCCAGTTTCCAGTCCAGTTTCTAGTTTCATTTCCAGTCCAAGTTCCAATCCAGTTTCCAGTTCAGTTTCTAGTTCAGTTTCCAGTTCAGCTTCAGGTCCAGCTTCCAGTCTAGGTCACAGTTCAGTATCCAGTCTAGTTTTCAGTCCAGAATCCAGTCCAGAATCCAGCCCAGTTTCTAGTTTAGTTCCCAGTCCTGGTTCCAGTCTTGTTCCAAGTCCAGTTCCTGGTTCAGTTTCCTGTTCTGTTTCTAGTTTAGTTTCCAGTTCAGGTTCAGATCCAGTTTCCAATCTAAAACCTAGTCCAGTTTTTAGTTTAGTTTTCAGTTCAGGTGCCAAGTCTGTTTTCAGTCCTGTTTCCAAGTCTGTTTCCAGTCCAGGTGCCAAGTCTGTTTCCAGTCCAGGTGCCAAGTCTGTTTCCAGTTCAAGTGCCAGGTTGGGTTCCAGTCCTGTTTCCAGTCCAGTTTCCAAGTCTGTTTCCAAGTCTGTTTCCAAGTCTGTTTCCAGTCCATGTTCCAGTCCAGGTTCCAGTCCAAGCTCCAAGCCCAGCACCAAGCCAAGCCAAGCACCAGGCCAAGCACCAGGTCAAGTGCCAAGCCAAGCGCCAAGCCAAGCACCCGTCCAGTTTCCAGTCCCAGTTCTTGTCCCAGTTCTCGTCCAAGTTCTCGTCCATGGCAGCCAGACACGCTCCGCTCTGGCTGCGGAACTATGGACTATGCCAGCCTCGTGTCCTGGGGGACAGACATTATGATCCTGCCCAGGGGCCCAGGTCTGCCAGAGCGGTCGGAATTTTTGGCGCTTCGGGAGAAGTGCCTTTGAGCGACTCACTTCCGCATTCCGTTCTCCGCGCTACTCACGAAAACTGCCGAGTAGCGCGAGACTCATTCATAGACTTGGGTTGCGTTTACTTCACCATGTGCTTCTGTTTTGGTTTATGTCATGTCTTTGCCCTTGTTCGTTCATTGGTTTTTCGTTTCATGGTCATTATGAGTTTCAGGTGTTTTGTGTTAGTGCTTGTTTCAGTTTGATTATTTAAACCTCTTCTCATTTCCGCTTCGGCGCGGAGTATTAGTTTGTGATAGAGTTAAGTGCATGTATGTGCTGTGCTGCACTCGTCTCACTTTCTCTCGCCCCTAGACCATAGACCATAGTTCTTTGTTCATGGACCATAGCCTCGTATCGCGTGTTTGCTTTGTTTCGTTTTGTTTTCACATTTCGCCTCATTGTGGATTATTCATGCTCTCTGTGTATTTTTGCCTCGCCTCATTTTGAATTATTCATGCTCACTGTGGATTTATGCCTCACTTCATGTTGGATTTATACCCATTTACGTTCCTGTGGATTATTGTTTGTTTTCGACCCTGCTTTTGTGTTCACATACTTTCGGTTACTTCCCCATTTTGCCTCTGTTCTGTTACTTTTGCCTAAGTTCATAATAAACTGACTTTTCCCCTGCACTTGCATCCAGCTCCCCTTGTCCTTCGTAACAAATAGGTGTTGGAAATAAAATACATTTTACATTTAAATTTAATAAAGTATTTAATAAAATAAGTTTATGACAGAAAATGATTACAATTACATGGAAAATTAAAGCTTAGCTTATTAAACTAGATATATACTTCTTTTTCTCCTCTTGTGGTAGGCCTCCAATATTTTTCATCAGCTGTCTTCTCGATATTTCTAAGCTCAGAGTGTAGCTAGTTGGTTAGTAGCTTTCAGACAGAACTGGGAAATGTATTAATCCTGTTTGTCACCATCTGCTGGTAAACAAAATAAGGGGTGGTGCAGATGTATTAATTTAAGTAATTTGCTGAGCAGATGTATTAATTTAAGTATCAGTAGGGGTACTTCAGTTAACCTACTAGAAATACCCAAAATACATGAAATACGCAGGGGAGGCATGTGTCACAAATTATCCACCTACATCCACAAAAACAGCATGAGTCAGACAGGATAAGCACACCAAACATGATCCTCCTACTCTCAATCATGAAACTCTTGCTGTCAAGGTGGTGAATCACATTCATATATCCACAGTCAAGTTAGAAGGAAATGTGGATTCACCCAAATCTGCTGTGGAAAGCTTTGATTGAGGCTAAATTTGATTAGCTGTTTATATGAAAATGTATAATCGGTTTATGGAATTGTCAGCTATTGTACAAAGTAGACTGGCACCTGGAGGGCAGTGTATAAAGATACTTTAAACACACTCAGAGCCCCTCATTTGCTGAAACCACTTATTACTGTTCTCTTTCTGTGATTAAGCCACACAAGGGTTTCTAGATCTAAACATGAGTGTATCAGAAAAAAAGACATGATTTTACATACATGCACTATGTACAGTACATTCAGGATAAACAAAAACATTGATTCTGTCTGGAAATAATCTCATGAATGACCTTTAACTGTTAAAGAGGTTTTAAACATCTAGACTTTTATGGTTTGCACCATACTGATTGATCATATCAGAAAATCTTGACCTCCAAAGTTGTGGTATACAAGCATATTAAATGCATTAAATCCTTTTATGAAAATGGGGAACACATACAGTAACCCCATTCTGAACACAGCATTAGGCTTGATCCATCCATTTAACACCTTGAAAGAGAATTTAAAGAGCTGTTTGAGTCCTGGCTCTTTGCAGAGAAAATGTACTGCATGTTAAACATCTTCTTTATTCCTTTTATCATTCGATTTCTATAACAGTCTGGTGGTTTTGTAAGCATCCGGTAGAACTGCATATAAGGGTTAGACACACACACACTCTCTCTCGCACACACACACTCTCTCGCACACACACACATACACTCTCTCACACACACACTCTCTCACACTCTCACACACACACACTCTCTCACACTCTCACACACACACACTCTCTCACACTCTCACACACACTCACACACACTCACACACACACACTCTCACACACACACACACACACACTCTCATACACACACACACTCTCACACACACACACTCACACACACTCACTCACACACTCTCACACACACGCTTTCTGTTGGCTAGTCAAGTATTCAATCAGTGCAGTCTTTTCAGTCTCAATATTTTTTATTTTTCCTTGTCAGGGTGCCAGTGCTGGGTCTATTTAGGCCACATTAAAATAAATGGGGAAAAAATGGGCATCCAGATATCAATAGTCTTTACAAATTCTCAGTAGCCAGAAAGCTCCCTTTATATAATTTGACTGCCAAATTTAACTTGTTCAATCTTTGTGTCATTGAAAAGCACTCTGTTGGTCTTCATTGGTGCCTTGACTGCCTTGATTGCTGAAAACTATGAGGGTGTGAAGCTGCACACTCTTGAGTGTTTTGAGCACATGTGCCAGGCCAGTGTGGCTTACAGATGCAAATATAAACCAGGCTGAATATCCTTAGAGGCTCGCAGTAGGTCACGCTCCACTTACACTAAAGCATGATTAGAACTAAAAAGGTCTGTCTGTAGCACTCACATTGTTCTTGTCTTGTTTGCCAGTGCTGTTGTTCAGTGGACTGAAATTTGCATGGTACAAGAACCTTCCCTAGTGAACATGCAGAGATTAGTGCAGGCCTTTGATGTTTCTTTTTTAAAATGGTAACCAGTTTAGCATGTATACATATTTTTTAATCTACACTATATGGCCAGGGGGGACACGGTGGCTTAGTGGTTAGCATGAATGCCTCATACCACCAGGGCTGGGGGTTCGATTCCTGCTCCCATCCTGCATGCACAGAGCTTGCATGTTCTCCCTGTGCTTCGGGGGTTTCCTCCGGGTACTTTTTTTTCCTCCCCCAGTCCAAAGATGTGTTGTAGGCTAATTGGCATTACCAAATTGTCTGTAGTGTGTGAGTGTGTATGTGATGATGGGTTGACACCCCATCCAGGGTGTCCCCCACCTCATGCCCTGAGTCCCCTGGGATAGGCTCCAGGATCCCCGCGACCCTGTGTAGGATAAGCGGTACAGAAAATGGATAAATGGACTATATGGCCAAAAATTTGTGGACACCTGATAAGACCATCATATCCATATGTGCTTTTTGAACATCCCATTCCCTATTTTCTGTTATAATAACCTCCACTCTTCCAGGTAGGCCTTTCACTAGATTTTGGATGATGGATATGAGGATTTTCTCATTCAGCCACAAGAGCATTAGTGAGGTCAGGCACTTTTTAGTCTGCAGCCTGAATAGGCTTGGGGCACAGTCAGCATTCCAATTTATCCCAAAAGTGTTCACTGGTGTTTTGGTCAGGACTCTGTTCAGGCCACTCGAGTTCTTCCACACCAACCTTGGCAAACCATGTCTTCATGGACCTCACTTTGTACACTTGCCATGCTGGAACAGGTGAAGGGATATTGTAATGTTACAGCATACAAAGATATTCTACACAATTGTGTGCTTCCAACTTTGTGGCAACAGTTTAGGGAAGACTCACATATGGGTGTGATGGTCAGGTGTCCACAAACTTTTGGCCATATAGTGTATACTAATCACTATGTTTTTGTACAGAACGTAGCACTGAAGCTGTGTGTGTGTGTGTGTGTGAGTGATTTGGCTAGCACTATCCATCAAGCTGTGTGTGTGTGTGTGTGTGTGTGTGTGTGTGTGTGTGTGTGTGTGTGTGTGCCCTTGCAGAGTACATCTACCTGTGATAAGATATGTGGCTCTAACGGTTTAATCTTAAGGACAGAGAACATTGTTCTGGCTGGTATCTCTAGTGTCTAACAGAGTGTTGTAGCCAGGCTTGTGTCCAAACTCTGCCGGAATAGCTTTAGCATTAGCGTTAACACAAAGCCCAGGAGGGCCAGAGCAGCATCTGGACAGTTATGCTCCATTAACCTGAGCATCCCACTACAGTGTCCTTCTCTATAGTGGGTAAGCTAGTGCTGTCAGCTGCTATGAATCCGACGACCTTCGGGATGCCCTGGTGTGAAGAACACAGCTCATCTCACCCCCACCACTTCAACAGTCACAGCCGGCTTGTCTCAGCATGGTGGGAGTACAGACCAGGCTGTTTGGTGAAAATGCACATTAATTACCGAACAGAAAAAAAGCTTTCATGTCATAGTGCTGGATATTGTAATGCTGAACGTACACAATGTAAACAGTATTTGTTGTGTTTGTTTAGTATCCACTGTCATTGGTATCATCAAAGTTAAATTTCACACAACATCACACATCGCTGTTAAGCATAAGGGGATGTATGCCCACTGAAGGCTTTTATTTACACATTAGGTGCTAAAATGAGCAAGTGGTGCTGTGTTTGCTTTGGCACAGCACATTTGTAGAGTAAAATAAATCTGAGGAGTGTGAAAGGCGTTGAGCGTTTACTGTTTACTGAGCATGAGTAAGCACTGAGAGGGAACTTGTGTTTCAGGCTTGCTAGGTGCTCAAAAATGGCACTTCTTTTGTGTGTTTTAGAGTTCCTAAAGCATACACGCTTTCCCTGTAGCGTGATTAAAATGTCAAGAACATCAAAATGATCATAATGTCATTACTGTGATATTTGTAAACACTGGGCAAATGCATAATTTCACAGTAACAGATTATTATCCATCCATCCATTTTCTGTACCACTTATCCTACACAGGGTTATGGGGGAGCCTGGAGCCTATCCCAGGCAACTCAGGGCACAAGGCAGGGGACACTCTGGACGGGGTGCCAACCCATTGCAGGGCATAATCGCACACCCATTCACACACTACAGGCAATTTGGAAATGCTACAACGCATGTCTTTGGCCCGGGGGAGGAAACTGGAGTACCCGGAGGAAACTCCCAAAGCACGGGGAGAACAGGCAAACTCCACGCACATGGGGCAGAGGTGGGGATTCGAACCCCTGGAGTTGAGAGGCAAACATGCTAACCACTAAGCCACATATTATTATTAATTGTGTTGCGTATGTGTTGCATAGTCTACTGTTATCTGAAACGTTTCCTCTATTCATTTATTTTTCTTGCTGACCAAAATGTATTTCTACTGGGCAGCCCCTTAACTATTTGAGCAGAAACACCCCATGAGCCACACAGATTTCTCAACTACTCTGATTGCGGATGGCTAGCCCTGGGAAAACTCATGGCAGCACTGCTAGGCTAATCATATTTAATGGATGATTGTCAGAGGCATTGAAGTAATAACATGACTTTCCAAGCTAAGTTAATGTAGCTAGCTAGCATTATTTGTGATTGGGACTGAATTTTGGTGTCATCTCTGTTTTGACGTCCATTCCTGTTTGGGCTTACAAAGAGTGGAGTGTGTGTGGCTGGTCCGATCTGCACGGCAATCATCTGTCAGTTACTCCAAATGACTAACATAATTTTGTGTCCGTGTTGTAAGGGGATTTAAAATTTTTCTGCATGGGAGCATCATCAGAAGTGGGTGATCATGATGTGCACAGCTTAGAGGTAACAGTGGTGATCTGTGATCATATTTTGGCTAGGATAGTCATTCTATTTTATATTGATATGAAGGAATACATAGTCTGATTCTGAGACTCGACAAGCTACAGGGGCTTCCTGGTCCTTATGCCCTAAAGAGCAATTCCCATAACCTTTATTGCTATTGTGACACTCCCTTATGCCCAAACTTTTGACCACAGGACACTATAATTTGATCATAGATGGGTAAACCATAGAAAGATGTGCTCGCTCTCCTGTGGCACAACAACAAACAAAGAGAACAAAAGTGTTTGCTCTGTCTTTGGGTGATCACAAGTGAACTGAAACCTGATGATGCCACAACCATCAATAGTTGGAGGACCGAGCCAGTTCAATTGAACATATTCTCTAGAAAGGATGACATTACCCTGGACCTTGTGCTTTACACAGCAGCCATGTGTTGCCCTTGTTAATCAGAAAGACATGAACCAGTCATTAGCTGCACAGGTCTTAGAAGAAGCATGTGTTAGCCCTCACTCTCGCACTAGGTGATGACCTAATTGGGGGAAAAATAATAAGCAAGCAATAGCTGAAATTCTGAAAGCATATTTCTTACATTTGTGACATGCTACAATATTCAGAAGTGTAAAGTATTCAGGAATACATAGTAAAACCTACCATGTTAAAAGAATGAAAACTAAACCTAAACAGTGCTATCATTGAAATTATTTAAGAAATTGCTATGCATTATCAATTTCTTTTCCAGTTTCTCATCTACACCAATATGCTCTGTAGCGTATGATCTATTCTCAAACTGATTTCTACATTAACCCAAACTAAACATAGAGTAACCCCGAGAGGCCTCCTGCGGCCAGATGCCGCTTTGGAATGCAAAAAGTCTCTCTGGGACCCACACAGGACTTACCCCTGCAATAAAAGAAACCTTTGATGACTGAACTTCTGGGAAACTTCATGATTAGTTCGTCAGCAGGGATCCAACACACACACACACACACACACACACACACTTACTTTACGACACACACCCCCATACTTACCTTACACACACAATGGAGAAACCCCTCTCTCTTCAATGTAACGTGTAATTATATGTAATTATTCCATGTCTAAATAGTGTGATGTTATTTTGTTTACATATATTGTGTGTTTAACTAACCTTAATGACTTTAAATAGTTTTAATCTAGCATATCATTTTAAATGTCTGTAACCAGGTTTTATTTGTAATATTCTTCACAAATCCATCGAATTTGGTATGTAGTTAATCGTCTCGAGATACCCGGATTGATTATGCATATCATATTGCAATGGGATACATCATTCCATGTTTTCACTTAATTTCATTTATAACACGGTATAAGCCAGCTCCTCCCTGGACATTTAAATTAGGGTCCGAGACCAGACAAAGAGAGTCATCCGGACATGCAAACCCAACTTCCTGATTGGCCCATAGCCCAAAGAGGCGTGTGCGCTGGTGTTGTTTTAAAACAACACCACGCTCACTTCACTCTCTTCTACTTCACCACTCTCCTCTCCTCTTCCTCTTGGGATTTGAGAGTTAGACTTCAGAGTTTGACTTCACTTCTCAACTTCACTTCTTCCGGTTTCTCTCCCCCGGGGCCACGTGCCCCGGGAAGAGGAAGCCAGGATCTCTCTCTCTCCGGACACAAGATGCAACTACCTCCGGGCTCATGCCTTTCCAAACAACAACAAACCAGCGAACTCTACCCGACCTCGCACAAACTCTCAACCTTGAGGCCATGCAAGTATAGTTAATGACCTATATCTGCGTTAAGATTGGACCCCTGTGTTACAGGAGAATTAAGTTCGTGCTGGTTCTGAAAAAGGCTAATTAGTTGTGTTTTTGTCTGCTTCCCTTTCTTTCATCACTTTCTCTCTATCCCTTTTCTCTCCCTGTATATAGATGTGTATATATATGCATGTGTTGCTTAGAATTAGTCGTGTGTATCCATAGTCACAAATAGCTATTAAAATCTATTATCCCACGCTTGATTTTCTCTGTTTTTGGTCACGTGATGAGTCCCTTAAATACTGCATAAGATCTTCGTTACCCGCTCTATCTTTAATAATACACTTCGTGAGTTAATTCTTCCTGGCCAGAAGGATAAACTCACTCTTTAGAGTTCATAAAGCTGATCTAGGCCACATACATAGTAATAATTAATTATAATCCGTTGTAGTTAATTATCTATATGTATATGTGCACCTATATAAATTCCCTTTCATGGCTGATGTATATTTATAACTGGTCACAACACGCGTTGATTAGATATATAGATATATTTCACGCCACTCGAGCCAATTCCTCACATAAATTGGAGAATACATTTAAACGTGTTAAACATCTTTTTTTTATTTGTTACATAAATTGTAACTGGTGGAGAATATTATTTTAAACGTTGCAGATTCATCCGAGTTACTACACATTCCTGTAGATAACGTGGGCACGCTTTAAAACTCGCCTCCTTTAAAAAGGTGCGTTGAATCCAAGCGTGCGCTTCTGTTTCGTTTCATGTTTAAAGTTGATCCATTACATTATTCTCGTGGAAAAGAATAATGCATAATAATGCCCCCTTTTGTATAATTTACGCTACATTATAATGGTGGAGAGAATGCGGGCAGTGTTTTAAACTTTATTTCGTGAACAATTCCATTTCAATCAGCGTGTTTTATTAGATTTTTGGTGCTATTAGATGTGTGTATTTGCGCGCCCTCGCCAGGTGAACCGAGTCGGCGAGTGAACCGAGTCAGTGAGCCGAGTCAGTGAGTCGAGTCGCAACGCGACTCCCCTCCCCCACTCCGTGATAACTGAAAAGCTTAAAGCTCATTGTTTGTGTAGCACGCTAACAGCGCGTATTTGTTTGACAAATTTAGCCGCGGTTAGGTGCTTAAAGTTAAAACTGCAGTCATAACATTAAACTTGTGTCTGAAGACGATGAAATCGCAGAACAGCACATTTTTAATTGTGTAATCGCCTGGTAAGAACGAAGAAATCTTCTTCCAGTGCAGTAAGAGATTGATTTGAGCGATGTTCCTCTTATCTTTCTGAAAGGCCTTATTATTATACCGCTAGATTCGATTCATTGCGTTGGACCAATGTACTCGACTAAGCGATGTCACTCCCTGCGGCGCACAACCTTGGCGTAGCTAACCAAAACGCGCACCGTGTGCATACCCAATCAAAATCACTGCTGGCAAATATTTGATTGATATGTATAAGGGAGTCCTCTGCACTCTGATCAAGTGTAAGATTTAGACAACGGCGAAGAAACCCCGTTGTGATTTTGTGTGCATGGCAGCGAAGAAATCCTGCCCACATTTCTTGTGCATAAATAGCGCAAAAGGATCCCTAGATCTAAAAAGGTTCTCCGTTCAAGCATGAAATCGCCATTAAAGCCGTCTTCTAGGAAACGCGCGTCGATTTCACTTCCTGTCTGAGTTTAGGGGGGGTAGGGCGCAGTACCTCTGACTGACCACCAGAGGGCCGCCCTCTTGAGCGTCTAACGCGTGGTAACCTAACCCCCTCCTTACTCACTGTGGCGTAAGCCCACCGTCGCCACCTTGTGGTCCTTCTTAGCTAGGTCCACTATTTCCTTCCCCTTTAATTTCATTTGACCTCTCTCTATTTCAATTTCCCCCTTGCTACCTTAATTTTATTTCTAGTCTTTCGGACTACTATTGGGTTTTTTTTTTCCCTTTTTGTATTTTCACTTCTTGCATTTCTTATTTCATTTTATTACCATTCGGTAGCTCTTTTATTTCAGCCTTCCTTACGATGCATGCTTGCTTAGTTTGAACTAAAGCTAAGTTTAAGTAAGATTTAAATCAGGCTTCTGTGTTGTCCATTAGTGCCTCCCTCTTAGTAGGACTTCTCCCCAGGACATTCACAGATAGATAAGGCTTCCTTCTCTTTTCTCTCTTTAATTCGTACCTCCAATTTTCATGAACAGTTCAGTATTTCCTTATCTCTATATTTCTACCTTTCTCATTAATTGAGTGAGTCTGATTACTATAGGTATCAGCTTTATCTCTTACCCTACACCTGCTTTAATTTAGATTTAATTTAAACAAGGTTTAAATTGAAATTGTAAATTAATATCAAGTTACATTTGTTCAGCCATTTGTATACTTGCAGGTAATGCTCCCCTTAGTGCTCTGCGGAGAAGCGACGGTTGTCCCCAGGTTGAATTCGGTGAATGGAGTCGCCTGGACTGGCGGACCCAGCGCTGGCTGAGAGTGTGCGCGTCGGACGCCTCGGCCCTCGTACCATTGGTAGGCGGCACGCAGGCGACATCAGCACTTGAGCATTCCAGGTGAAAAGGCAGACGAGGCCAACTGACCACCAGAGCAGTTGGGTTACGTACCCACAGTAAGGCTCCGTACCGACGGACCCGCCCGTCTGGCGCAGCTTGCCACAGAGGCAGCTGACCCCAAAAAAGGGTTTTAGGAGGAAACCCGATTCTGGCTCTGCAGCCTGGCAGTTGGCATGCCTCACCTGACCGCTGCCCAATTGTGCTAAAGGTCATAGCTGGTTGAGTGGTCGCACCATGGTACGGGAAAGCGAGGGGCCCTGAGTCACACTGCAGCTGAGTGCTTGGGGACCGTCAGGTAGGTTGGCTTCACCACTGATTCTCATCTGAGCAACCTCAATTCACCCCAGGCATAGCTAAAGGGCATACGGCCCATCCACTTAGTATAAGCCATGACATCTCTGATTATTTAAGTGTTGGCCCAGCTCTCTCTCTCTTAAGCCACACCATCTCCATAGGGCTTATGACTCAACAGCGCCCCCACTCCGGCAGGCCTGTCATAAACCCTATGCGTGGTAGCTAACTTAAGTCTTCTATTTTCCTCTAGCTATACCTGTTTTCATTTACATCTCGCTTTACATTTCACTCCTCTAATTGTTCCAGTTTTGTTTTCTTTTGTGTTAGCTGCTGTTCTGTTGTGACTTATCTCCCAAAGTTCACATACAGACAGAGCCTATGAGAACCAGCAAGAAAAAGAGCTAAATGCTAGATTGACGACCCAGGCAGCCAGTGTCTTTAAGATGACCCACTAGGCTACTGCCTGCCCAAATTTCTATTTAGATCCGGCGTGTACCCACACAAATTGGCCCTCCCTGGCCACTTACGGCCAAAACCATAATTATCTGGCCTATGTACTACTAACTGTCTACACCAGTTAGCCAAATTTATACTCCCTGCGTACCAAATTCAGTGTCACTGTAGCTCATTAATTCTGCGCGGACTTGTATGGCCTTTGGTGTTCTTTCTCTCTCGCCAACAGTGAGCTACCGTGTCCCAATCATCCAGTCCCGCCACTCACTGGGACCACCTCGAGACATGGCTGTGTGTCGTGATGACTGCGTTCCTGCTCCAAGCTGCTGGCGACCTACAGCACCTAAGCAGAGAGCAGCTGGACGACGACGTAAGCGGACAGATGGCCCACAATCTGATCCAGAACCCCAAAGGATGGGCAGAGATCATCGGGAGCCTCGCACACCACCTCGTCGCCCAGGCACGACCCAGTGAAACGAGCAATGTCCACCTGGAGCAAGAAGCAGCAGCGCGCTCAAGCTCTAGAACGAGGAGGCCTGAAGGAACCAGGCCCACGCTCAAAGCTGCCTAAATCAGCATACTCCTCGAGACCCAGAACCGGCGCGGGACAGAAGGTGAAATGGACCCAGAGCTCCGAGAGGCAGTGGAAAAACTACAAAGGGCCTCATGCAGAGACCAAGCACCGAGAGCAGTTGGAGAGAGAATCCAGAGAGGAACTCATCAGGAAACTCCAAGTGAAGCTCTCCTAACCAGAGCAAAAAGTGAACTGAACAGAAAGGAACGCTAAGGTCAAAGCCTGCAAAAACCACCTGCTGGCGACCCGAGCTGAAAGCCATACTTCAGCACAACCAGGGTACACATTCACAGATGAACTTAACACCGTTCACAGAGAACTGAACTGGTCATACCTTCTGCAAAATGACCAGAGAAGGTAAACGCTCACCACAGAGTTTTCCTTGACCAGTGAGCACAAGTCTCCCAGCCACCACTCCCTAATTCCAAAAGGGGGGTGGAAGCCCACTGCTCAATGTGTCACCAGGCAGAATCCACAAGGCCTACGCCAAGCAGAGGACTGCTGCCAAAAAGGCTGTGGAAGAAACCAACCATTGACCCTGTCTCTGAACTGGCCCTAGAGGGCGCACACAAACACACATCGAGATGGACCCTCAGCCTGAGGAAGCAAAGGCTGAGGACATTTGGGGAGCCACCCGCTGATCAATCAGTTTGATCCACTTGTCATCCGATCACCATGACGACTGTCGCCCAACGATGTCCACACCTGGACATCCTTGCCCGAAAGGGGGGAATCTGTAGCGTATGATCTATTCTCAAACTGATTTCTACATTAACCCAAACTAAACATAGAGTAACCCCGAGAGGCCTCCTGCGGCCAGATGCCGCTTTGGAATGCAAAAAGTCTCTCTGGGACCCACACAGGACTTACCCCTGCAATAAAAGAAACCTTTGATGACTGAACTTCTGGGAAACTTCATGATTAGTTCGTCAGCAGGGATCCAACACACACACACACACACACACACACACTTACTTTACGACACACACCCCCATACTTACCTTACACACACAATGGAGAAACCCCTCTCTCTTCAATGTAACGTGTAATTATATGTAATTATTCCATGTCTAAATAGTGTGATGTTATTTTGTTTACATATATTGTGTGTTTAACTAACCTTAATGACTTTAAATAGTTTTAATCTAGCATATCATTTTAAATGTCTGTAACCAGGTTTTATTTGTAATATTCTTCACAAATCCATCGAATTTGGTATGTAGTTAATCGTCTCGAGATACCCGGATTGATTATGCATATCATATTGCAATGGGATACATCATTCCATGTTTTCACTTAATTTCATTTATAACACGGTATAAGCCAGCTCCTCCCTGGACATTTAAATTAGGGTCCGAGACCAGACAAAGAGAGTCATCCGGACATGCAAACCCAACTTCCTGATTGGCCCATAGCCCAAAGAGGCGTGTGCGCTGGTGTTGTTTTAAAACAACACCACGCTCACTTCACTCTCTTCTACTTCACCACTCTCCTCTCCTCTTCCTCTTGGGATTTGAGAGTTAGACTTCAGAGTTTGACTTCACTTCTCAACTTCACTTCTTCCGGTTTCTCTCCCCCGGGGCCACGTGCCCCGGGAAGAGGAAGCCAGGATCTCTCTCTCTCCGGACACAAGATGCAACTACCTCCGGGCTCATGCCTTTCCAAACAACAACAAACCAGCGAACTCTACCCGACCTCGCACAAACTCTCAACCTTGAGGCCATGCAAGTATAGTTAATGACCTATATCTGCGTTAAGATTGGACCCCTGTGTTACAGGAGAATTAAGTTCGTGCTGGTTCTGAAAAAGGCTAATTAGTTGTGTTTTTGTCTGCTTCCCTTTCTTTCATCACTTTCTCTCTATCCCTTTTCTCTCCCTGTATATAGATGTGTATATATATGCATGTGTTGCTTAGAATTAGTCGTGTGTATCCATAGTCACAAATAGCTATTAAAATCTATTATCCCACGCTTGATTTTCTCTGTTTTTGGTCACGTGATGAGTCCCTTAAATACTGCATAAGATCTTCGTTACCCGCTCTATCTTTAATAATACACTTCGTGAGTTAATTCTTCCTGGCCAGAAGGATAAACTCACTCTTTAGAGTTCATAAAGCTGATCTAGGCCACATACATAGTAATAATTAATTATAATCCGTTGTAGTTAATTATCTATATGTATATGTGCACCTATATAAATTCCCTTTCATGGCTGATGTATATTTATAACTGGTCACAACACGCGTTGATTAGATATATAGATATATTTCACGCCACTCGAGCCAATTCCTCACATAAATTGGAGAATACATTTAAACGTGTTAAACATCTTTTTTTTATTTGTTACATAAATTGTAACTGGTGGAGAATATTATTTTAAACGTTGCAGATTCATCCGAGTTACTACACATTCCTGTAGATAACGTGGGCACGCTTTAAAACTCGCCTCCTTTAAAAAGGTGCGTTGAATCCAAGCGTGCGCTTCTGTTTCGTTTCATGTTTAAAGTTGATCCATTACATTATTCTCGTGGAAAAGAATAATGCATAATAATGCCCCCTTTTGTATAATTTACGCTACAGCTCCTACGTTTTCAGGCTTGCTTGTTCATGTTGGTTCAGTCATCTGGGGCAGGGGGCAGATTTTTAGCCTTGCCCCTGGCTAGGCATGTGAAATACATTTTTTAAACACAATAATAGGAAAGCAGAGAATAAGCCTGAGTCAGTGGGGATCTAGCCATCTGCAGCTTATTACCATCAGCTTTTTTTTTAATGTACCGTCCTTGGATTTCACATGTACTTACCTTCCTGGAGCAGACAATATTGTGCTTAGCTTGTCCAAGAATAATAATGAAAGTAGTCTGTCACATGCACACTGCATGAAAACATACTTTTGATGTGTCCTTCACTAACATGTCGTCTTCTTCTTCTTATCTATTTCTCTCTTTTTTTCATGTTTTCCTCCTGCTCTGCCTGCCCCCATGGAAGGAAGTAGAGGTGCGTAATTTTGTTTTTCAGTGTGATGTCTTTGTTGTTGATGTTGTTGTTGTTTTTGTTTTTCTTTTTTTAATCAGAAGACGTACGATACAGGTTCAGGTTCCATTTCATGAAATCACTCTGAGCAGTCTTCCAGCTTGTAAAGACATTAGGGTCACCAGAATAAAATCAGCACCACATTAAATTTTCACAGTTTTGAGTTAGATATGTTGCCTGCTTTGTATTAGCAATAAAACGTGCTTATTGACTGAACTCAGGCACAGTGATCAAATACATATTTCTGATACACGTGTAGCACACTGACGTCCCTTCTCTTTTAGTCACGGAGTGTGTTACACAGAGCGCATTTCTTCTTGTTCTGTTATCGTGGGTGTGAACTTGCGTCAAGTTGTGATCTGTGTTCCCATAGTGACAGAGGCATGAGCTCTTTCATATCTTTTTGTAAGTTGTTACTTATAATGTACAGCCGTGGCCAAAAGTTTTGAGAATGACACAAATATTAATTTTCACAAAGTCTACTGCTTCAGTGTTTTTAGATTTTTTTGTCAGATGTTACTAACTGTTACTGAAGTACAATCACAAGCATTTCATAAGTGTCAATGGCTTTTATTGACAATTACATGAAGTTTATGCAAAGAGTCAATATTTGCAGTGTTGACCCTTCTTTTTCAAGACCTCTGCAATTCGCCCTGGCATGCTGTCAATCAACTTCTGGGCCACATCCTGACTGATGGCAGCCCATTCTTGCATAATCAATGCTTGGAGTTTGTCAGAGTTTGTGGGTTTTTGTTTGTCCACCCGTCTCTTGAGGATTGACCACAAATTCTCAATGGGATTAAGGTCTGGGGAGTTTCCTGGCCATGGACCCAAAATGTCGATGTTTTGTTCCCCGAGCCACTTCGTTATCACTTTTGCCTTGTGGCAAGGTGCCCCATCATGCTGGAAAAGGCATTGTTCATCACCAAACTGTTCTTGGATGGTAGGGAGAAGTTGCTCTCTGAGGATGTTTTTGTACCATTCTTTATTCATGGCTGTGTTCTTAGGCAAAATTGTGAGTGAGCCCACTCCCTTGGCTGAGAAGCAACCCCACACATGAGTGGTCTCAGGATGCTTTACTGTTGGCATGACACAGGACTGATGGTAGCGCTCACCTTTTCTTCTCCAGATAAGCTTTTTTCCAGATGCCCCAAACAATCGGAAAGGGGATTCATCAGAGAAAATGACATTACCCCAGTCCTCAGCAGTCCAATCCCTGTACTTTTTGCAGAATAGCAGTCTGTCCCTGATGTTTTTCCTGGAGAGAAGTGGCTTCTTTGCTGCCCTTCTTGACACCAGGCCATCCTCCAAAAGTCTTCGCCTTACTGTGCGTGCAGACGCACTCACACCTGCCTGCTGCCATTCCTGAGCAAGCTCTGCACTGGTGGTGCCCCGATCCCGCAGCTGAATCAACTTTAGGAGACGGTCCTGGCGCTTGCTGGACTTTCTTGGGCGCCCTGAAGCCTTCTTCACAACAGTTGAACCTCTCTCCTTGAAGGTCTTGATGATCTGATAAATGGTTGATTTAGGTGCAATCTTACTAGCAGCAATATCCTTGCCTGTGAATCCCTTTTTGTGCAAAGCAATGATGGCTGCACGTGTTTACTTGCAGGTAACCATAGTTAACAGAGGAAGAACAATAATTTCAAGCACCACCCTCCTTTTAAAGCTTCCAGTCTGTTATTCTAACTCAATCAGCATGACAGAGTGATCTCCAGCCTTGTCCTGGTTAACACTCTCACCTGTGTTAACGAGAGAATCACTGACATGATGTCGGCTGGTCCTTTTGTGGAAGGGCTGAAATGCAGTGGACATGTTTTTTTGGGATTAAGTTCATTTTCATGGCAAAGAGGGACTTGAAATTAATTGCAATTCATCTAATCACTCTTCATAACATTCTGGAGTATATGCAAATTGCCATCATAAAAACTGAGGCAGCAGACTTTGTAAAAATTAATATTTGTGTCATTCTCAAAACTTTTGGCCATGGCTGTATAATGTATTAAGGAAATATTAAAGAAAGTCTGAATCATTAAAACAAGCCTCTCACTCTAATGTATTTAACTGTGTAATCATGTATAATATTAATTAATTAAATTGATTATTGTTTTGTTAGGATGACTACGTCAGAACTGTGGACGATCCCCAGGGTTCCGAGGAAAGTGAGTACATCAGTTTCCTCTCCTGGGTGTAAATTATATTTCAGTCAAAATCCATGCAGTGTAACCCACCATGCCTTATATTCACCGCTTCAGTTTGTGAGCTGTGCACATTTCAGCTTTCCTTTCTTTTGAAATTGAATAGCAATTTGAGTCAACATCTTCCTCACATCTGTCTCTGGTCTCCTGTCTGCCACAGTTGATTAAATCAAACATTTAAGGTAATAGGATCATTTCTGACATGGTTTCCCATGTGCACATTGTTCTGCCTCTAACAAGTACTCACTCGGCAGGAAAGCTCTTCATCTTTCTGCATTTGCAAACACTATCCTTTCGCCACAGATGTTTTCAATCCCTGACTTCAGCAGTGGAGATACAAATGGATATCAAATAAAAGGAAAAACCAGTGGCTCTGTTGGATAATGGAAGGCATTTTGCTGGCATGGTTTGGGTCCACTTGTCCCCTTAGAGAGAAACATCACTGCAAAATCAATACAAAGTTCTTCTGCTTGATCATCTTTATCCTATGATGAAACGTTTCTATCCTGATGGGATTGGTCTCTTTGCGGATGACCACGGCCCCATCCACAGGGCATCACTGAATGGTTAAAAAAAATCAAATAATGTTCAGCTACAGACTGAACAGTCATCAGATCTCAAACCAATTGAACGCCTGTAGGAAAATTTTGAATCATGTGTTTGCACTTTCCACCACCATCATCAAAACGCCAAATGAGGGAATATCATTAGGAAGAATGGGGAACAAAACTATGACGCAAAATGTTCGTCGATGATCGTTTTTCCATGACTAAAAGGAGACGATGACGAGACAACACTGACGTCATTAAACAGTAACTGTGACTATATCATTTGCAATATTGTTGACGAAAAAAGAGGAGACTAAAATTTAGTTTCAAAATAAAATCTTCCTCCAAAATCCCTCATTACTTTCGTTGAGAAAAAAGGGGAGACAAAATATTATAGACTGTTTCTGAAACAGTCTACTAAAGTGAGTTCTGCACATAATGTGAGTTCCACACATAAGCGTAGCAGGGATATTCTGCCAATGGGAACACTTCTCTATCAGCGCGCGTCCTCATGGCACCGATCAGACCACCTCAGGGAAGTTAACGGAGTCTTAGCGGAGCTGAAAATCTTAACAGAAACAGTTAATTTAACAGATGTTATAGTAGAAACGCTGATATGGATAAAGCTGCATGCACGTACCTGAAATGATCCAGGTTTAATCTATTTTGAACGCCCTTATTCATCTTAATTTATTTTCACTATCATATCTTACTGAGTATTATATCTACAGTTATGCTATCCTACATGTTTATTATAAATAGAAACTTGGTCAATATTTACATAGAGAGATATGTAATGTTTGTGAAGTGTTTCAGCTGTCATTTATGCAGATTCTCAAACCACTGTGGGCTTTTACTGTACCACTTTCATTTTTACACTGACACAGGCTGTCACTCTTATTTTTGTTGATAGTCATAAAAAGCAAGAAAGAGAGAGAAGAGTTTGAAGGGGAGAGAGACAGTCCGTTGGGCAGGATGGAAAAAAAAACCTACTGTATATTAAATTACTTTGGACCACCTGGTAAAAACGCTAGGAGTGAGAGGGCAGAGGGTCGTGATATGGAAGATAAGGATGAATGAACAGTGTTTGTTTTGTGACACATAATTCATGAATGTTGTTCATTGACTTTTCATGTGCCTGTCTTGATACTCAAGAAAGCATATTGTTTGTATGAGACATGAAATAAGAGTAATGTTATTATATATTATAGAGGTATTTATATTTATATGCATATATTTTGAATTATATTTACACATATTTAAATAAAACAAACAAACAAACAAACACAAAAAAACCTCCCCAACTAGAGTCCCCCAGTGTATCTTGGTCATTTCCACCACTGGCTAGACTAGATTGACTGAAATGTTAATCAATAATAATCTTATGGCTAAAAATGTCTACAGTTATCCGCGATTACAATGTCAACAGTTTTCACTAAAACTAGACTAAAACACTTTGTTAATGCAGTTTTCTTTGACTAAGATAAGACTAAAATGCCCAGACTTTTAGTCAACTAAAACTTGACTTAAAAAAAAGCAGGATAATGTTGACTAAATATGATAAAAGTTATCAAGGACATTTGACACAGGACTAAGACTAAATTTAAAAATAGCTGACAAAATTAACAGTACTTACACTTTATTTAGGTTTTTCCTTAAAACTATCACCTGTCTGTAGAAGTCTTTTGTTTTTGTTTTTTGGGATAAATCTGAAAATTCTGATTATATGTCAAACCTACAAACTGATTTCAATAAATAAATCTGACTCAAATGGAGCAGGATCGTAGATGCTAGACTATTACCTGTTCCAAAGTTCATATACTTATTTCAATGCATGTCAGTGTTTTTTGTAGACATAATTTCAGATTTGAACAATTCAAAAAATCTTCTTATAAGAAATTAATTTCCCTATACTGTATATTATTTTTTATGGCTATGTGTAGATGTGCTGATGCTCCAATATGGTGTTTGTAAAAAAAAAAAAAAAAAAAAAGGTCTTTATGTGCTGCTTTTTTTTCTTTTCTTTTGAATTTTTTTTTAAATCAATCCTGCTACACTACTTCATTATTCACACACAATTTGCTGCTGCTAGGATTTGGACTCACTCCCCATCTGGCTGCCACTATTCATGCGAACCATTCCTGTACCTTCTGTATTAGATAATATCTAAGGTTTTCTTTCATTATGTTCAGTTCCATGACTTTGTCTGCAGAGCATTTACTTAATTTCCAACCATTCTCCCAGATAAGATTTTAGACTCAATTTGATCTCACACAGCAACATTTAAAGTTATCTATAGAAAGCTTATCTTTCCACTCACTTTCTCAAGACACAATTGAAACATTATTTTAAGTGACAGCTTTCCAGATAAGGTTTAAGATAATTTTGTATGCTAAGTTTATGTATCTTCTATGTCTGTGACACACAGACTCATGCAATCTAAAATCCTAAACTGGAGACACTGGACAAAATACAGGGTGTCCCAAAAGACAAAAAAAAAACACCGTTTAGCAAAATGTCATAACATAAATGTTAGCTTATATTATATATTTTTCAGCCTTTAAGAATGCCTTTGACAAAAGAAGAACATATTGAAACCATTCTCACAGATAGATAGATAGATAGATAGATAGATAGATAGATAGATAGATAGATAGATCACTTTATTCGTCCCAGAGGGATGGATCAGGATCAGGAAGCTGGACGTTAATAGGAAACATGGCATCACTCACAACGCTTTTGCCAAACTTATTAACAAATTCAAAAAGTCTGGAAGTGTTGCGGACCAACCGAGAAGTGGACGTCCACGCACATCCACTGACGAAGGCACAGCCGACATGGTGCTGGCAAACATAGTCCCCTACTGTATGGAGAGTTTTGGGACACCCTGTAGAAACTGCCAAAATGTTTTCCTCGAATTGACCTTTCTGTGGTGTAAAATGTCACAGTAGTGTATTTACTACATACTTCCAGTGGTAGTAGAGAACAGTACAATTTTAATACAAAATGTGTCAAAACAACAAAACTGTTGCACAGTTTGCATCACACATTTAACACAAAGTAGGAACTCTTCCAGGAACTCTGTGGTTCTTACTTTTGGTTCTGAAACTCTTTGGGTTTTAAAATGGTTCCAGAATCTTGGTAGAAATATTTTTTGTGGCAGAACTATTTGTGGCAGAGGAGTCAAGAAAAACAGCTTCATGTTTCATTTCATGTTACTGCTGTGAGTGCACTAGTGTTGTTAGAATGGTGAAGAAGCTAAATAGAATAAAATAGAAATGGCCAAAAAACACAAGCATGTGGGCATGGTGTTACTTGTTAAAGTGGACGCTGATCTGTTGCTGTGATGGGTGCCTTAGATGCATTAAAAATGCTTCATAAACTTTTCTGGTTTCTTTCATTTGCTCATTTCTGGACTATTCCATAGACATTGCTTATGAGATTCTATCAGCAGATATTGCTTAGGACATGACATCCATCAGCAGGACAGTCATCATCAGCGCTGTCTTCTGGCAAATTACTTCCACCCAAATGCAAATTGTATTCATTTTACAACTCGAAACCTGGGGTGCTTATTGTTATAATTAAATTCTGATTGTTTTTTTTCCCCTGAAGTGGGAGCTTAATTGCTTATACTCCAGGGTGGCAGAAACAGAACTAATGATTATTAGTATATTAACTACAGTCAGTGGCTAGCCAGCCCATTCACTCCTGCTGAACTCATGTGGGCTTACATTGAGATCAGTGAGGATGAGCAGACTTCCTCTTGCTTTTAACCCATGTCTCTTTCAGTTCTTGTATCAGTGAGAATAACTAATGCATCTGTGACTCAGCTCAGCAGTACACGATTAATCAGTGCCTCCAAGGAACAGTTCTGCACTGCAAGTGTCACCTCCTTCTCCTGCTGAGCTAAAAGACAGAAATCAGTGAGAGAGCAATCTGTCATGGCTGGATTACCTTTCAAACTCCCACATTACTAAATGCTCGGGTTTTGAAAGCTCACCATTATAAACGGAGGTCACTTGGTCACAGTTCTTTTAACAAAGCATTTCACATATCTTAGGATAGGGGTAATTCTGTCTGCTTGTGTCTTGTACAAAAACAATTTGTTCAAGTTGTCCAGTTATATACGTATTATGTTGTATCTTGGATATGCTGCTTAACATTGTGTGCGTTTTTTTGCATTAGCAATGTAAATCTGTTGTCAATTTTAATGTTAAACGGTTAAAAGGTTTGTAATAGGGAGGTAGCAAGTAATGCAGCTCTATGCTCTCTAAAATTGTCTTAATCGTATTGTGGGATCCAGGTAGGATTAATAGTTTCCTATCAGTTAATGGGTGAATAAAATTCTCCCTGTGTAGGTTTTCTGAGCAAGAGGATTAAGAAAAGAACTGCAGGGTTTTATTTCTCCAGGCACCTTTTTTTTTTTTTTTTTTTTTTTTTTTTAATTATTATCTTTTTTTTAATTTTTGCAGGCTGCACTTTGCATAATTTACTTTGATAACAGACAAACTGCTCAGGGATAAATAGTTTAATAGCTTTTTCAAGGGAAACGCTTTGTGGATTGAATCACAAAGTATTATTAATATATCCAGTCATCCATGAGCCCATCTGTCCATATACATTCATCAGTCTATCCATCCTTTCATACGTATTAATAATTAAAATAATAATTAAAAAAAAGCCAAACCAGCAAAAACAAGATGATTAGGATGACTGCCTAGGCTAATTTCATATGCTGAAGTAGGGCAGCTTTGACTCATTTTGTGAGGCAAGGGAGGAGTGGAGTGTTTGTAGAGAGTCTTCCATTAATGAATGAGCGTGTCATTCTACTGCTGAAATTCCATCATGCTCACGTTTCTATGGAAACAACTTCAGAACAGCTTTGAGCTTGGAAGAAAAAGAAAAAAAACAGTGGGAAATATGTGACCGATTTCCCCTTATTCGGTCAATAATACGATCACACAGCCTGCAGCCAGTGACCATGCAGAGATATCACAGCCACTATTCATCCCATTGAGCATCACATCCATTTATCCTTTCCCTTTCTCACGATTACTGTAAACGAAGAGACACCCCAGGAATGGATGTCTTTTCATTTGCACATGTTTCTGAGCAGGAGGTGATTGAGTGTGGTGAGGCTTTTACAGTAGGCTTGCTATGAAGAGGATGAAGGATTAAGGCTGAACGTGAGTAATAAGACTTCAGCATTCTCAAGGCAGATTCTGGTCTTATTACAAAGCATAGTGAAAAGAAATGTTACAGAGAGATACAATGTCTCCATCACAGACTCCCTCAGAATATTGACTGGAGATATGTGTGCATGTTTGTATTAGACCGTCCCTGACCATTACAGTTAATAGGCTGTTGTACACGCATTTCCTGTCTCAGAGGAAAATACAACAGCAATGCATACTGAAGCTGCTGTTCTGTTCTGGTTTGAGTTTTGTTTCCACAATCATAAAATGGGTATCATGGACCCTCATCTAGGTCATTTTTGATGGGTGCCTAAGTTTACACATACTGATAAACTGGGAGCACTGATAAACTGTAAGGCACTGTAAGACACAGAAGCTAGGTGACCTTTTTAACTTACACCATAGCTGGCATTCAAATTCCCAAAATAAAGGAAATTGATTATTTGGTATTGCTCCATTTTTATTGCTTTATTAGAAATAGACACTGTATAAGTACAGCAGAATGATGAGTCTCTGGCAGCCTAAAAAATTAATTTGTGGTCTCATTATTTAAGCTTCAGCTGCTGCCGAACAGCATTTTCTGGCAGCATACATGGAAACACTCCGATTACAATCCAGCGTCCTTGTGAATCATAGTCTTGCAAAATGTCTGGACATCTTTGAAAAATTAATCTAAACTCTTTGCATTTACTTCATCATCATTCCTTATACTGCAGAGTTGTCACACTTGCTGCTAAGACAAGACATTTTTATGAGCTTAAACTCAGACCCTATTCATTCTATGTCACTTTACAGATACAGATAAGATGAAATATTCCAGATTTACTAATTGGGTTAAGAATTTGCATGTTTCTTGAGACAAGCGCTTTTTTTATTATTCTAAAATTTTAAATAGCAAATTGAGAGCACGAATAAAATTAAGCTTATGAATTATGATTTCTTGCGGCTGCTCTGAACTCTGTAGCAGTCTCATTAACTAACGTTTGACTAGCTGATTATGGTTTTGAGTCTCGAAAACATCTGCATTTTTTTTCAGTCAACACAGGAGTGTAACATCATAAAAAATTTTTTAAAAAAACTCAAATCGGTTAATTTTTGTCACTTCATGACTATGACCTCACTCCTTACACTGCTATGTCACGCTCATCCCTGAGCCATTCTCATCAACCGAGAGGCCTGACAGTCCTCCACTTAGTTGTAGATCCATAGTTAAATACATAAACTACTGTTCTACTTCCTTATGTTTCTGACTACCAGGATCAGTATTACTCCCTCTTGAAGATGACAGTCAGTCAAGTATGATGCTAATGCTTATTGAGGGTGAGATGCACTCAAGCACTGATACTGATCTTATTTTAGAATAAGAATCACTCAAATACTGATACTGCTCTGTGATAATGATGAGAATGACTCAATGAGGGCGGTGGTAGCTCAGTGGTTAAGAAGTTGGGCTACTGATCAGAATGTTGTGAGTTCAAATCCCAGCACTGCCAAGCTGCCACTGTTGGGCACTTAACCCTCAACTGCTCCCCGGGCACCGCAGCAAAAATGGCTGCCCACTGCTCCAGGTGTGTTCACAGTTTATAGTGTGTGTGTTTACTACTCACAACTCCTAATGTGTGTGCATTAACTTGGATGGGTTAAATGCAGAGGACAAATTCCAAGTATGGGTTACCATACATTGGCCTTCACGTGTCACTTTCATATAAAAACACTGTACTCTATTGAGGATGGGAATCTCTTAATATACTACTACTGCCTTCTATTTAAGGTAAGAATCAAGTGCAGATGCTGTTCTTACTTGATGACAAGACCCACTCAAGGTCCCATAAGTTTCCTGTATTGAGGAGAAACACTCAATGCTTATGGTTACAATTGGATGAGAATTACCCAGTGTCAGATACTGTTATTGCTTGAGGGCAAGAGTCACTCAAACTCACCACAGAACACAGTGTGATGACAACATTAAATCTCTAGAATCTGGTTAAGGGGAACAGTGAACTCTATGTCACTGTTTCACAAAAGTCTGCCACTGAAACTCTTCTTATTGTATCCATGACTTCTTTTGGTCTATTAGACAAGTTGCGCTAACTGTCTAGCACCATGTCTAGGTCTCACTGTGAGACCATTACTTTGCATGGAGGTTGGAGAAATTTTACACCTTTAAGAAATGTAAGAGACAAATTGTCAGTCAGTCCCAGTTGGTAGGCAGTTGCCCATATCTAGAGCTTGCGTGCCCAACTAAACATTGTTTGCAGTTTTGTGCCCTTGTGGTGGTTGGTGTAAAACACTACCATAGAAATTTCTGTCCTCACTAGTATGTGTGACCTCATTAGGGGCTACTGCAAATGTTGCAACACCAGCCACACAGCTTTCATTTCGATATACTGATGCTTGAGCCGCATCCTTCCATCTTACACTTTCAAATTTATCCAAACAACTCCCCAACCTTTCTGTTGGGCATTTGTAATGACTCATTTCCTTTTCCCAGGGAGATCTCCCATGGCCAGAAGGAAAAGGGTGATGGACCAATGCCTCAGGGTGCATGTGCTTCTGTCCCCACTTGATACAGACTTCTGTGATATAGCTGTCCAGCACTGAGCATTCAGCTAATGCTGAAATGGTCTGAGATGCAGCATTCCTCATTTTATACTGAGGTTGCTGCTGTCAACATTCCTACCAGATGCAGAAAATCTGCATATGGGTGATGTGTGGCCATTTACAGTTCTGTGACTGCTTTCATAATCAAGGCTGCTCTGTCTTTTGTCAAAAAGGCTTGCATAGTGCACTAATTGAGTTTCATTCCAGTGAACTGCACAGACTGTGTGGCTATTCTTGTGGCTGACATTTAGCTGCACATAGATCCTGGTGTTGCATGGGCTCAATGGACACACACACACTTCATGAACATCCTGGGTGCTAGAGGGATGGTCTCTGAATTGGTATGTCATTCTGCTTATGTGGAAGTGGAGGAATTGTCTATGATTTACAGCAATTGGAACGTGAAATATGCATATTTCCGACCTATGGTCACAAACCAGTGCTTGTACATCTGTTTGCAGAGAATACATAGTGGCAGCCATGTTAAAGCTGCATTACTGAACTTTTGCCTCTCTATTGCCATCTCTGTTTGAAACATAAAACAGAAACATAAAAGTTACTTTTGGGGTTTTTTAAAATTTATTTTTTATGTGGGTTGTGCTTCGGCACTGCTCCTCTGCACGGATGAATCTGATGGTTTGTGGTATTCGTATGTATTAGGAATGTGATCTTCGGGTTATGATTTTTAAGAAAATAGAAAGTGAAAGTACACGAGAAAAGAAGGTGCCCTCACCCCACTGAAAACTTCCTGTATCAAGCGCTTGGGAGAGTTGCCAAATGACACACAGACACACAAAATTCAAATGGCAACATCTCTCTTTATTCAAAGAAAAACAGAGTATATGTATCGTGCTTGACACACAACAGAGATAGTGGGTTAAATATTGACTGGCTATGTGTAAGGGCATATTTGCATAAAACAGGAAGCATATCAGTGTAAGAGGAAGAACTCCATATATGGTATACGGAATACATAGGAATGCGCACAAATGGTATTTGGGAAGATATGTAAATGCGCACAAATGGTATTCAGGAAGACAATGGAATGCACGCAAATGGTGAAGGGCTTTATCTGTCTGTACCTGGTTGAAACTGGTTTCGTGCAGTGGTGGAGGAGTTAACAAAGTAATAAAGAGGAAAAAGTGTTAACAAAGGAACAAAGAGGGAGGAGTGTTAACCTATAGTAAACTTATCAGTATGGGTTGTATATTAGCTTCAATACTTGACAACAAAGGTGGCGGCAGATACGGTTTTCTTGGAGTACAGGTGAGTTGCTCTCTCTCTTAGCTAGCAGAAAATAAGTGCAATTTACCACACTGACCATAGCAAAAAACAACAACAACAAAAAACAACATAGGAAACTAGATACCTAGCTGAATAAAGCAAACAAGTGTGCTAATGTTAGCTAGCTACCTATTGAACCACTGAAATGTCTTAACTGTTCAGCAGAAAGAAAGTCATATGTGCTTCAGTCTTCAATCCCTTCAGATCTCAGAGTTGTCGCCACCTCTCAAAAGCCATGCCAATATTTATTCTCATTTTAGCACGGGCTCTGGCGCTTTCCCTTTTTGACTGCAGGCTTTCCGCAGTTAGAGGCTTCTTGGTTTTGACAACAGCTGATTCCCCAGATGTCAACAATGATTGCGTTTAGAACTATCCAGATTAAAAGCAGCCATCTAGATGACAAGTTTAAATTCTAAGCAACTGTTGTAAGAACAAGCTACAAATACTTCACCATCCTCAGCACCAACACACGCGATATAGTAGCCGGCTCTTCTTCTTTCTGTTTACGGACGTGACGCAACCACGCAAAGGCGTGGCGATGTCAAAGGTCACGATAATGACCGCAAAATCCAACCGACAGCTCAAATTATAAATCATTATTCTAAGCTTACCTAAGCGAAGTTTTGAACACTGATTTTTTATGTACTTGCTCAATAATAGATTTTTGTTCATTTTAAAAAAAAAACAAAAAAAAGTTTGATACTGCAGCATTAAGAAGACATATAGTTCTCTCAAATTTAGAACAGAAATTTAGTGTCAGAAAATATCTAGAAAAAATCTCTTCAGTCACTCTTGCTCTTGAACAGTCACTATTGCCTGGTTTTCTAGCATTGACTGAACTTCTGCATCAACACAGCCAATTGGTTTTGGTCTTGCACCCCTGTGGAATGGACCCCTGTGTTTGGGGTGGATTATCGATCATTCATTCAGTGGCTTCTAGAGCTTTTTTTTTTTACCAGCCTCTGGCGATGGCATTTGAGCAGACAAAACCTACAATTTGACCCTTGGTCATGTCCATCATTGAGCTCCATTGGGGCTTGGTAACACAAACAACTTGCCATTTATTTCCCCCGAAATACAGGATATTTTCCAGGAAACTGGAAAAGGTTGAACATGTTAGAATTTTATGAACTTATAAAGTTATGATATAAATTATCTTGTGCTTGCAGCAACATGATGCTGCATGCCAAGATAGACTGTATGTCTGCTCTCTCAATCCGTGGTGTATATAGATAAATCAATACCAAATAAATTTACCATCACCCAAGTGGTTATCACATTCTCCTTGACATTGCAGATTTCACCAGAACAATTTTATGCAGCCTTTTACAAGGATACTAGTTCCACAAGGAAACCATCCTGGTGGTCTGAAAAACAAGGAAGTAAATTCCTTGCTGTAATTAGTGATGTCAACCTTGCAGAAAGAGTGGTTACTCAGAAAACACACATATCTAACAACAGTTTGCAATCTTTCTTTGAATTTTTTTTCCTTAAAAACTGTATGCGTCACAAAGGAAGATCATGACCATGACCTGATAGACGTGTTGTTACTGCAGTATATTAGTGAGATGTTACTCCAGCTTCGGAAATCACCTTTTGTCTTTGTTTCATGTACTAATGTATTCACTGTGCCTCTGCACTTAAATATATCCTTCTCAAATAAAGCAGTCTGACGAGTCATATTCAGTATTAGAATAGTTTGGGCATTTGTTTTGGGAGCCATTCCATCATTAAATCTTGGATATGTCTAGTCCAATACTATAGATTTGATATCTTGTGGAATGATCATTTACCTGACATTCTTCATCCCATTTTTAATGAAATGAATACTCTACAGCTGTTTCATGCTATTAAGCACTTCTTGTTTTTTTAATAGAAATATTATGATGAATACGGAGTCTTGCTTCTGCTTATTGCTGTTCATGAAAGATTGCTGTTGATACTTCATTCACAACCATCAGAGGCTAAACAAAGAGAGTTTCTAATTTAAAAAACTTCATGTGATACCTTAATAGGTCCTTAATAGTTAATTCACTAAAGATTACAAAAAGATTACAAAAGCAAAACCTTCCAGTGTCACCCAGAAGAGGTGAGTTTGCTTCTTCTTTTGTGAGGAATTGTTCCTTCCTACTGTCGCCTCTGGCTTGCTTATCAGATATCTAAATCTATGTCCAAGTTCCTGTAAAGCTGTTTTTGTGAGTGTCTATTGAATTGAATGGACTTGTCAGCAAATCTATAGCTGTAGTAAAAAAAAAAAAAAATATATATATATATATATATATATATATATATATATATATATATATATATATATATATATATATATATATACACACACACACACACACACACACACACGTGCACACACACACACACACACACAGTACTGTGCAAAAGTTTTAGGCACATGCAAAGAACTGCTGTAGAGCAAGGATGTCTTCAAAATAATGAAATTAAATGTTTCTACATTTAAAATAAATACCATAAAGAGCAGTAAACAGTAGTAAATGAAACAAAGACAATATTTGGTGTGACAAAAAAATAAAAATAAAAATAGTAATCTCTGGTACAATTAGTGCAGTTTTATAAGGAAATGAGCTGGTAAGTTTTATTGAGCATCTTACAGAACCAGCCACAGTTCTTCTGGAGACTTTGACTTTCGCCCTTGGTTCTTATTTTTGAAGCAAAACCCAGCAGCCTTCATGGTGTTTTGTGCTTTCTTTAATAGCATACAGAACTTTGAATATCAAACAGGTGTCTGTTTACCTTTTCTCCTATATGGCCAGTATCTCCAGCCCACAGGATGTCCCACACCACAGGGTCGCCCAGTCCCATCTGGGGTGCCACAGAGCATTTAATTTTGTGCTAGAAAACTAATGTTTGGGAATCTAAAATGTTTTTTGTACTGACTTGATAATGTAGAAGTCATAAAATAAAAAATCTATAACAAAGTTTGTACTAAAAAAATAGGGTGCCTAAAGCTTTTGCACAGTACTGTATAAGAAAAATTAGTATTGTTAAAGTAAAACGAAAAAAAAAAAATCAGTTATTCTGTCATATTCAAGCCATTAAAATGCAATTAACATTGGTTGTAGTACTTCGATTCTATATTTGAGTTTAGATTTTTTTCTTTTCCTTCAGATGATCACGTTGAGAATCACAAACTCCCCAGAAACCAGTTAGTAGCTTTGCTCATGTGAGTGAGCTGTCAGGTTGAATAATAAGAGCTGTGTGCACTGGCATATGGAGTCCCATGCTCCATCAGAATGAGTGGGCTGAGGACTATTAAACCCGCAGAGTGACAGCAATGAGAAAGAGGAATGTGACAGGCCGAAAAAAACAACAACACACAATCTATCCTCACCAAGCCACCAGCGGTTTATCACATAAGCCATCAGCATCAGACGAACAGAAAGCTGCTCAGGAATGATGGTGGTTGCTTTGCTTTTGAAAGTCCACCCTATTCTTCAGCTTTAGTTTTCCTCTGTTCAGTGTGCCATTGACATATTTCTGCACAGCATGGTTAGTGAAAGCTGAGGGAAAGAGAAGAGGACTGATTTTGTTTTGATGAGGTATGAACGGTCACGAACGCTAACCTAGTGCCTATATTTCAGTACGATGTGTGGTAAGATGTAGGATGTTATTTTATTTACTTCTGTTTCGAGCACAGACCTCTTTTTCTCTAACAAAGCATGGACCTTAGCTTGTAGTGTGCTCTATCTCTCACTTTCTGAGTCAAGTGGTGGTTTTTTTTTTTATTGTCCTGAATAATTCATATTTAGTCTGAGCAAAGACTCTATTTAGGATCTGAGTTTCATAAAATAAAGCTTCTAACTGGATCTAAAACCTGATGTAAACATGCTTTTTATTTTTATTACTTTTTATTAGTATCCAAGTACAGATAGTACTATTTTCAATGCTGTGGTTGCTGTTCTGGTGCAGACATTGGAAAACCTCCAACAGTAGCATTTCGTGCAATATTAATATAGATAAGTTGTGTTAAAGGAACAGGTTATGAGGAAACTGCAAATAAAAAAATTATATTTGCTACATAGGCTATACTGTATAGGGCAGAATTGTGGTGCTGCCCTTAATGTTGCTAGTCCTGGGTTTGATCCTGAGCTCAGATTACTGTCTGTGTGGAGTTTCAAGTTCTCCCTGTGTTTCACCTCTGGATCTGCCCGTGACCCTGATCAGGATAAGGCAGTTACTGAAAATGAATAAATGAATGTACTGTGTATTGTATATATCCACTTAAGTCTTTGTCTACCTTTCATCTGTGGTGTGAAGAGAATGCTATAAAAAGGAGAACTTATCAGTAGTTAAGTTAAATGGTCATTTCCCAGCAGGTGTGGACACCACCAAGGACCCGTGTCAGAAGGTGAAATGCAGCTGGAACAAAGTGTGTGTGTCCCAGAACTACCAGAGACCCATGTGCATCAACCGCAAGAAACTGGAGCCCAGGCAAGTCACATGACACATGCATGATGACCTACTGAAAATACAAAAAAAAAAGAAAAGAAAGAAACCATGAAAGAAAATGGTATCAATGAGCTGAAGTCAATTCATGCCATAGGTGTGTACTGTATAAGGTATAAATAACTTAAAAATAGAACTTTGTTCACTGTGTGTCAGAGTTTATGTGTCAATCTGTGACAATATTTAATGGCCTTAGTAACTTTACTGTTACATTTTCTATTTTTTTCACAAGGTTAGAATTTAATGCAAAATATTATCAGCTTATTATATATCAGCCAGTGGTTATAGGTTATTTAAATTGTGAAATTTTATTTGGCATACAATTAAGATTGTCTTTTATGTTGACTTGTATGTATACTATTATACTAATTAGTTTGTAACATTGTAACTGTTATTATGCTTACTACGGGCTGTCATTCAGTCTGGCTTCTTTGGGAAGTATTTTTGTTGACGGAGCAAATATGAACAAAATATTTGGCCATATTGTGTCTGAAATGCCAGTTACTTGATATTCATTTCTTCTTTATAGAACGGTTATATAAAAGCAATATCACATTTGCAGTCGTGCTGTTGTCCTGAATATCAGCACGGCTGTGAGTACCTGTGGAAGTTGTGCCTACGGCCAAACCACAGCCGTGCTGATATTCAGTATAACAACACTCGTGAGATATTGCATAAATATAATGTTAGTGAATAATGCACATAAGCCTTATGAACAGCCATTTATCAATATTGGACATAAATACATTAAATTGCTTTGTGCCTTTTAAACCTTAAGGCATGGCATGAATAGTAACAGATATATAACAGCTATTTTTTGAAATACGCAAAGAGGTTACTGAAAATAAACATCATTTTCAGATACTTTTTGGGCACAATACCCTAAATTTTCCATTTCTGTAAATGCACAATTTTTTATTTTAATTTTAACAAAGTTAAGTAAGAAATATTACTGTGTTACACAACAAAACAGTTACAACTAACGCAAAGCCTGTGACAGAAATGTACAATTGAACTATAATAGTTCAGAGATTTGATCAATTAACACATTAATCATGACAATTGTTTCCGTTTATATATAGAGACATATAAGATTGTGGAATCAGTTCATCATAATCATAAATAATAGCAATAGGCTCAGATAATTGTGCTTTGTTGATTATATAATAATTCTGGCAGAACTATATCAGCCCTGTTTTTGTTCCTGTCTTCCCTTCCTGTTTTGTGTAATGCCTTCTGTTTTCCCCCTATTGTCCATATATGGTCATTGTTTGCTGCTTTTGGCACCCAGTTGCTACGGTAATTAACTAGTCTCACCAGTTGCTTGATATCTGTGTCTAATTTGTCTATATCAAGCCTTTGTATTTCTCTGGTGGATTTATAGTGTTGCATAAAGCTGTTTTATCAAACAGCTCTTTTTCAAACAGGTCTTTTATAGTGTAAATATGTTTCTCTTTCTAGGTCTTAGTCTCGTCCTTGTTCTGAGTTGTTTGTGTTTAGTTTACTCTGTGTCTGTCTGGGTTTTTGATTATGGGATTCTCTACAGTGGGCCTCATTCATCAAGCTGGATATGAATTCATAAATCGTTCGCACAAGCGTTTACACAATAAATGTATTATTCATGAAAATAGTTAGTTCTGAGAAATGTTTGCATTCTATGAGAGCTCTTGAGTCTCGTCTATTAAGGTACATTCACACATACAGTGACTCGCAGTGACAAAGCAACCGGAGACAATTTATTTTCAATGAGTGTGTGTGTGTGTGTGTGTGTGTGTGTGTGTGTGTGTGAATGAGTAAAAATAGAGAGAATAAAAAGGCCTTACATTTTCTTTTCCACACTATTCAAAATAACAAAAGGCAGTCGTGGAATAAAACAGACGTTCAAAACAAAAACAGGCTGCAGCTTGCCACATATATTTTCGTTTACAAAGAAGTATTAAAATAGCAAAAATCTTATAATTTCCCACTCTAATATTTTTCTCTTTATTTTATGACTATTTTCTGCGATTTTTCATGGCAAAGAATCATTTTACTGCTGAAGTGAAATCGAATGTGTCCAGTGTTTCTCTGCAGCTTGAGGGTACTACAGAGACACACTGGAGCACAGAGTACACATTACAGGAGAAACGTGAAAAAACTCATTGTGGGCAGACACAGAGACCTTATTTAGGTGTGCAGTTGCAAACGTACTTTGTCTAACGTCTGCTTAGTGTTAATATTTTTACTGGACATTGTGTCCGTCAATTTTTGATTTTATCGGACATTTTGAATTTTTAACAGTCAAAAAACGGTATTTACCGGCTAATGGAAACTCTGGTGTGAACGTAGCTTTAGGAGACTCACTAATGTGAACCTGAATTGATAGGCTTCAAATGATATAATTGCCATACAGATTATGTTGTTGACTTTATGAACGTTTTTGTTTAATAACTGGAAAGAATGCAATCCAGAACAAATCCATGAATTAAGACAAATAAGAGTAGTTATTCACTTAGGACAAAAGTAATGGTACCTTATAAAAGCAGGAATAGTTCAAGTTTCAAGTTTATTTGTCATTTGTACAGGTAGTGTATAGGTAGTGTATAGGTAGTGTGGTCTGTGGTAGCTGATGCTCTGCAATAGCTGAGCTGCATTACTGGAAGATTTAGTGCACACTGCGCTTAGGACATGCTCTTTCAGCATTTAGGCTTTTTTTTTTCATTTTCAGCTCTCTGAACCTTTCCTATTATGGAGTTTTGTGAGTTTCACTGAATGTTCTGTGCAAATGTTCTGTGCTTGGTATTTTACGGGTGACTGGCATTCATCAACATGCACACACGAATACAAAAAAATCAGCTCTAACAAAACATTTGTAAATCTAGTGGGAATTTTTCATTCTGATTTGACCTATGAAAATGTACACAACAAACGACTGATAAATGAGGCCTGGTCATTCTGTCTGCTTATATTTTGACCTAGTCATTCATTTTCACCTGTAACTACATGTAAGAGCAAAGTGAAGTCATTTCTGTCTGCCATATCATCTATATAGACATACTGTGTACTGTGATGAAATAATTCCTCAAGGACTGTGGTGTAGCACACAAAACGAAACATCAGTACTGTACACAGCACTACATAAAGTAGTGAAAGTGAAAATGACATGCAATGTTTCAGACATGCAACACAAAAGCTAAAAATAAATACACAGGACACTGTATTAAATACAAAATACACACTTACTGTACCGTAGAGGAAGCAGGATGAACCAAATTGCATAACTAATACAGCATGGCTTATGTATGTGCAAAAGCATGAGACCTGGGTGGTATGCTGTTTTAACATTTCCACTAAACATAGGACTTCCAGCTATACAATGTTTCCATGGTTTATCAATGTAGTATTGTATTTTCTTATGAACATATTTCAGGCATGGAACATCAAGCACAAAATAACAGTTCTGAATATCTGAGTTTTTTCAAATTATTATTATAATGCATGTATGTATGTGTGTGTGTTCTTTTTGTAAATGCATATCCATTTGAGTCCTCATGTGAATGGTGAATACACATGTGAGGTGACGACTGTGTTATGTGTGTACTTAAGGTTTGTGTTTGCCACATTTATCTAGTGTACAGAAGAACATCTTTACAAAGCTACAATGGAATTGCAAAACTAATGGCCTGAAACATCATTGCCTGTAGAGTTTATATCTGTAGCAATGGGCGTTCATTTCCCCCCGATGTCTGGGTTCGAATGTGAGCAAGGGGAGAGCGAGAGAGAGAGAGAGAGATGAGAGAGATGAGGGAATGATATTGCTTGGTTCTTTCTCTCAGCACCATTAGCTGTTGATGGAGTCTGAAACAGCATGATCACATTATGGGTCATTTTTGTAGCTATAAGCTGTTGAACAAGGAATTAAATGTTATCACTTGCCTTTAGTACATTTCCTTATGGCTATCAGTGCTAATAGGATAATGGTCTAACAAGTACAACATATTTATGTAGATCTTCTGGATATGCCAATACCATGAAAAATTTTGCGCTAAAAAGATAAATGATTATAATCCTACATTGGGGCTGACGTTCAAATCAGTGGTAATGTACAGGACGTTTCACTGATCTTCTGTGTTCTGGTGAATTGTAGGATCAGGCAGCCTGACACGAAGCCTCACGTGAGCAACTGTAAACCGTGTCCCCTGTCAGCCTCAAACCCTGTGTGCGGATCTGATGGACATAACTATGCTTCACAGGTACACACACGCGTGCAAATACACACTCTAAACTCACAGATACACACACAAAATGGTACATTAGCACTGCTGATTTTCCCATCTTGCTCAACCAGGAACCACATCAAATATTTATACGGGTGACTAGAGTTAAGAGCGTGAGAGAGGAGTGAAGAGAGAGATGGGGGGAGAAGGACTGAGGGGGGGAAAAGAGAGAGCAGGATAAGAAGGAGGGGGGAAGTGAAGGTGGACGGGATGGCGCTTGCATTTTGCTTTATCACTCTTGTGCACAAGGTCAAAATTAAAAACAATACATAAATCAATAAATCCGGCAGCAGGCGAGTGATCTGCCACTCAAATCATCAAAGGCCATTAATCAAACTGCTGCATTCAGCTACAGCAAAGCTCTCTCACACTCACACCCATGCACTTAACAGCAGCCCCATTCCAACACACACACACACACACACACACACACAAAATGGACACTCTTGCTCTTATAAGGGAAAATGCTCCATGCAGCATAAAATATATACACAAACACAAACATCATTTAATGTTACATGATGTGTGTGTTTTGTGCGCTATACAAAGATGCATTTAGGAATTAAAATATACAGTATATTTATAATTATAAATTGACAACATATTACATTATAGTCTGTTTCTGTATAGTATGTTTATGTGTATGTAAATGAGAGAGATGGACATAATGGAATGGCAGTGAAGTGCAAGAAAGCATTGTAATTTTATTTTAATCTCTCTCTCTGTCTCTCTCTCTCTCACTCACACACACACACACACACATCTCTCTAGTGTAAGCTGGAGCAGCAGGCATGTTTGAGTGGTAAAACGCTAGCTGTTAAGTGTGCAGGACCCTGTCCATGTGTTAGTGAGCCTGTTCCAAAACCTGAGACAGAAACACCTTCTGTTTCCAAACCAGGTGAGCACACACACACACACACACACACACACACACACACACACACACACACACACACACACACAAACACAAACACACACACAAACAAAAACTAATGTAATGGTATATGCTTTATTGTTGAATTTGAATTTTCACTTTCACTTACATTTGTAAAAGCCAGTAGGCAACATTGAAATATACAATTTAGATTTTTGGAACATGTTTTGGAATGCTTGTAAGATCCATCTGTCACTGTTCATGTTTTCGATTATATCCTATATGCTCCTTCATCCAACTTCATGCTGTTGAAAAAGATCTATTTAAGTGTTGATTTGATTGAACAGGGTTTGCAGTAATCAGGCGTGGTTGTGTCTAGTCCAGCTGAACCCCATTATGAATGCAGTTTAATAGATTTGGGGAATTAGTAACTACGGGGGCAAATGCATTTTCACACAGGCCCAGTTGGTATTGGATAACTTTTTATGAGATATACACAAAAACAGAAGAAATCAGTACTAATCAAATACTTTTTCACAGCACTATAGCTACAGTACATTTTATAAATATAAAATGCTGCCACAGTCTACAAGTCTTTCCAGCAGAAGCAGATGATCCTTTTGCGCTTTGCAGTCAAGCACATACAGAGTATCGGGTAAAGTGGAGAAGATGAGCAGTGGAGTTGAGATTCATCTGAACTTTTCCTGACACTGAAGTTAATTACAGACCAATGGACTGTGTACAGTAATGACCTGAGTGTCCTTTTTCTGGCTGATCAATATTGACTTCTTCCACTGATTAGCTAATAAAAGAATAAATTCATGACATATAATCCCTGGTAAATCCATTTCAATTCCAGGATTTAATACTATAAAATGTGGAAAGGTCCACGAAAGGTGAATACGGAGATGTCCGCATATTACCTTTGGTTTCTTTCTTCTGTTTTCTTTTTTAATTTTGCCCAGAAGAGAATGGGTTTTGAGTCTGGTTCCTGTCAAGGGTTCTCCCTTGTGTTGTCTCAGGGAGTTTTTTCTTGTCACTTGTGCCTCTGGCTTGCTCACTGGGGGTCTAGGTCTATGCCTGGATTTCTGCAAAGCTGACAATGTCTATTGTGAAATGCGCTATACAAATAAAATTGAATAGATTTTTTTTCCCCCTCAATCTCTCTCTCTCTGTCTCTCTGTCTCTCTCTCTCTCTCTCTCTCTCTCTCTCTCTCTGTCTCTCTTTAATTTTCTCTCTATAGAGAGCTGCACGGGTCAGGACTTGGCAGATTTGGGGGACAGGCTCAGGGATTGGTTCCAGCTTCTCCATGGCAATGCTAAAATGAACAGCTCTGGCAGACAGGGATCAGGAACAGCTTCAGGTTAGTAACAGCGCACACTTTATCTCTCAGTGACAATACACACACGTTGACTCACTAGGTTATTATACACACATGCAGTGTGATCTCCTCCTGTTCCTGCTGCAGTGTTTGAGAAGAACTTGGTGGCAGGCTGCAAGGACTCGATTGGCTGGATGTTCTCCAAGCTGGACACCAGTAATGACCTCTACCTGGACCACTCTGAGCTGGCCTCTATAAACCTGGAGAAGTACGAGGTGTGTATCAGACCGTTCTTCAACTCCTGCGACTCGTACCATGATGGCAAGGTGTCCACGGCCGAATGGTGTCTCTGCTTCTGGAGGGAGAGTGAGTTGATTCAGGATCTCTCTTTATCTATTGAATGGAGGAGATATAGTTCTCACATTTGGAATAAGCTTTTATTATGACGCTGTGGAGTTATGCAAAGATTGTTCTGATAATTGAGACATTTTGATTATGTTCCATTTGAGATGAGTCTTCTGTCCTTTAGAGCCCCCCTGTCTGGCTGAGATTGAGAGACTCCAAGTGAAGGAGGTAGCCAAGAGGAAACCAGGTACATCATAAATTATAATCACGTGCGTGTGTGCGTGCATGTGTGTGTGTGTGTGTGTGTGTGTTGTGTAATTGTGTAATTTCTATGATAGGGCAGCAGAAGGTACAGTTAGGGGTTGATTAGCTAGATTTCTGGCCACTTTTATGATTTTACTGCTAATTACACTGGGATTACGGGGCAATCTAAAAGGAGAACAAGAGATAGAGAGAAGCTTAACATTTCCCAGGAGCTCAGCTGGAGTAAAAAACAACAACAACAAAAACCCAACAACTATATAACTGTTTTTAAATCTAGATGAAAAATGTCTATTATCATTGTAAATATACCTTTAATAAATTGTAGTAAATTATTATTATTATTATTATTATTATTATTATTATTATTATTATTATTTACAACTAGCAGGCTGATCAGTTCTTTTATTATTCTCTTACTCCCTTGGTCTGTCTTTCACAGTATCTCTTTATCACCTTGTCATATGAACCCCCACTCTCATTCTGTCTTAGCTGATGTATAAGACACCTGCATTGAGCTGTAATGTAGAGTGACTGTGTTGATAGATATCCCCTCGGGAGGTACAAACAATGAACCAGTCATAATGCTGTCACTGGTTTTTTAACAGCGTCCATCCTGTACAGAAGACAGGTTTCCATTTCTACAGAAATTCTATTCAATTCATATATGGGGAAAAACCTATCAGAATTGAAATCACCTTTTTAACTTTACCACAGTTAGGGAAAAAGAATTTACATGTTACATGAAAATGTACATTTTCCTTCATACTCTACATCTGCCCCCAAACCAAATAGAAAGGTTTTTGTGACCAGTGTCAGTAACAGCCTGTTATCACTGGGATCAAACCACTCTAGCTCCAGATCATCAACAGGAAATAGCTGGAATCTTCAGCTGCTGATAAGCTTTCTTACCTTTTTATAAATTCAGTCTCATATCTCTAAAGTGCCATTCAGGCACCCCATCTTTCTCTGACAACACTGTTCAACAATAATCAACAATACTGTATACACTGCTGTTTAAATGACTTATGCATAGCTGACTTCATGCTCCAACGAAAATACAGAGGAAATGAATATTTAACAATACTCTGTGTATGTAGGTTTGTTCATCCCGAGCTGTGATGAGGACGGCTACTACAGGAAGCTACAGTGTGACCAGAGCAGAGCAGAATGCTGGTGTGTTGACCTACATGGCACTGAGGTCTCCGGGTCACGGGTTCGTGGCAAGCCTGACTGTGGTGAGTGGTATATATGGAATAAAAGCAATGTTTTTTAATTAGGCATTTGGCAATTCATTTTCAGTTTAAATAGACCTGATGATCAAAATGAGAAACAAAAGGATTGTTGCTAATACTTCAGGCTCTACTTTCAACCATGTATAGGCGTAATATGCCTGTATATTGTTTAGATATTGCTAGTTTGGTTGGGAATAAGCCGAATCATTTCCCATTTGTGCTCTGTTGGAGTTTTTCATGGTCATAAATGAGCAGCGCAACAGGAGGTTGTGGCATCTGAAATCTGTAACGTGCCATTTTTTGCCGATGGTCACAAAAATATAAAGAATATATAACACTGCAATGTTATGCCTTGTGCCAATAATCATGGACATTTCTGACACTCAATAATATGAATGTGTAAAAATACAAGGTTGGACAAAATAAAAGAAACCCATAACAATATATTAATATCAAGGAGCTAATAAGGCGTAGGGTCAACTCTTGTCTCCAGAACAGCTTTAATCTTTCTTGGAATGCTGTACAAGTCCCGGACGGTTTTGTGGTAGGATGTTGGAAGGAGGTGTACAGTGTATCTGCTTTGTTGTATGCATTCCAGAACTTAAGATTCACTAATGATTCAAAGATGTTGCGATCTGGTGATTGGGGAGGCCATGGAAAATGTTTGACTTCATGCAGGTGCTCATCAAACCACTCTTGAATAATTTTAGCAGCGTATCTTGGGGTATCATCATCCTGGAATATGGGAATATTATCAGGAAAGAGTGTTTGCACCACCTGGTCCTGTAAAATTGCCTCATGTTTGTTGGCTATTAAACATGCAAAGCAATTATTGGACATATTGATTTCCATGAGATTCATTGTTTATACCATTATAGCAAAGGCCAACTCGAGCATCCTTATTATTTCCTTAATCCTTAATATTATCCTTAAGCCCATTTATACATACACGCAAAACACCACACTTGGAGACTTGTTGGAGTATAATATCAGTGGTATTACCTGTTATAGTGTGTGCTTTGAAGTGTCCAGAACTCATTCATTTTCAATAACAGCTGTCTGTTTTAAAGTATGCATTACAAGCATACTAAATGATGAAACAGTACGCCCCTCATGGTAACAAGTATCCTATACAATTGCAATTTTTATGGTAACAGGTATTACTATAAAATCCTTTCTTGCACTTTTTTTTGCGCCGGTTTAGAAAATATAACCTGCAAATATCCGTAATCATGCACTGTATTTGATCATATAACATTTGTTAATCCAATCAGATTTTCACTTCTAAGCTCTGTGGCAGTTTCGCAGATTTGATCAACACTGGAGCGTGCACTGTTTCAATATGCTACAGACTGAAATATCGCCCACGTGCTATTTAGATTATAAGCCCTTTATTAAATTGTATTTTGTAGTGTTTCTAGCTAGAAACCATTTGCATGTGTGTGTTGGTAAGTGCTGCCAGCATAAAGGCGTAAAGGCCACTTTGATTAAAATTACAGTGTTTTGGACACAGCACTGCTGTGATCTAATGTAAAATGGGCTTAAGTGGGGCTACAAATTGAATAAACCTTATGAAATGTTAATAATAATAATGACACTTTTAGTTATTTGTAATTATTATTTTCAATTATTCAGTCACGTTTATGTGCATTATGTGCATTAATGGTTGATAAAAATTGCCTGTGACCCATCTGCATGTCAAACACCACCACATGGGGTCATGACCCCAAGGTTGAGAACTTGTACTACCGCCTTTCGCCTGTCATCCTATACTGTAATAGACTACTTTATAAAATACCAGAAATGAGGCTGTAGAGAGTCCCCAAATGCAATAAGTTTGTTAGAACTTATATATTTCATAGTTTATACTGGACACAGTTCACATACAGTTTGTTAATGTTTCAGCCATTCGAAAAGCTGTCTACTGTGTATATTCACAAGTGTCTCTTTCACTCGTGCAGATGAGTTAGTGGGCTACTCTGGAGACTTTGGCAGTGGAGTGGGATGGGAGGATGAAGAAGAGAAAGAGACAGAGGAGAATGCAGAAGAGGCTGAAGAAGAAGAAGAGCCTGAACCAGAAGAGACTGATGATGGAGGATACATCTGGTAGACAAAGTTCACCATTATCAATGCACCTGTGCTCCTCAAAGCCCATTTGTTATCAGTCTTAATTCATTTAAATAGGATATTGCTTGAAGGAAGCTGTTGGAAAGGCTTAATGGGCAATTTTTACACACATTTATTATCGATTTCGGTTTTATTCTTTGAATTCTCATGCTGTTGCTTTCTCAAAACATACAAATCTGATCAGGTATAAAAAAAAAAGTAAGATATTTGAAATGAACTTGAAATAATCGCATTTAAGCATTACATCATGTTGCCTATCTGAGCTTATAGACAGATAATGTGAGTATAATGTGTCAATCAGCAATCAAATCTCAAACAGTGATGTGAATGGAATTCTACACTGCTTTTAGAGAGTCAGACTAGGGAACCTGCTTGCTTATAACTGAGAAACTTATCAAACTGGGCTGTAGATCAGTACATTAAACTCTGACAGAGAGGAATTTAAAGAAACATGGATAGGTTTTATTCCGATTACAGTATGCTTCACACGTGCTTGTGTAATATCTACACAGGAAGTGGCATTGCTGTGCTGAGGAACTAATCACTAATGTAAGGGAATCACCAGTAACTTTTAATTAATGCAATTAATTAATTTATTTAATTACCTCTCCATATTAGACACAAGGACACGAGGTTGAACACAAGGTTGCCTCAGTACATTTTCCTATTCATAATGATCTACAATAAATTTCGGTCCACGACATTCACAATACATTTATTTCAAACCAATATTAGTACTAATAATGAACAGAAACAAATATATTTAGGATCAGGAGTTGAATGTTTCAAACTTTCCGTCTACTACATTTAAATTTCTGAAGGATAAGAGTGAGCATAATGACACAACAATTATTAATTGTCTTAACATTTACACACGACCACATCTTCTGATGACGAAGGTATCGCGTGTGTTCGTTTTCTTGAATGTCTTTTTCTTCGTTTTCTTTACTTGAAAAATTGTAAACTCAAAGATGTGTGATTTTCTCATGCCTTTCGCAAGATAAATGAGATCGATCGATCGTTTTTACAGTAATTGCATGTTAGTTAAGAGGAATGTACAGTTACTGTATGAATGTTGCATATTATGGCTCTCTGTTATGACATCCTTTTGTTCTTCATCTCATTGTGAGTAATTGTGATAGACAGAGACATCACTGCAGTCCAAACAAGATGTCAGAATGGTGGAGTTAAAACAAAATATGTTATTGTGAACAATATATTAAGTTGTGTTTAGATTGTTATACATGTCTTTTATTATATGGAAATATAAGTACTGTATATTTACATTTACGTCATTTGGCAGTATATTGTGACATTTTGAAGGAAACATTCTTTGACAGAGCAACCTAGTTTAAATGTGCAGGAATGTTAAGCAGGATCGCTGTGTATGCTGCATCATATAAACATAATGAAGGGACTGTATATTACTATCAGCCTGAGAGATTTGCTAGAGGAATGATTAGAAGTGATGGACACATCACACACAGCGTACCAGCACTGTAACGGCTTTGTAACGACACATGTTCTGTTGTCAGATTCAAATGATGCTGCTGCCTTCTTTCATGAATCTAAGACAAGCAGAAAAAGGGATCTTAGTGTACAACCATAGCTATCTGCTGCAATTTATTGTAATTATGCTTGCGTCATCACTGTTTACGTATGTAAAGTCGGTCATGCGGTGTGCTATACAGAGCTGCTGGAATTGGTTGAATCGATGCGCTTTAATGTAATGTGAGAGAATGTCCGAGAAATGCAGAGATTGTGATTAGTTGATGCTTCATACACGCTGGGTTGAAGCTTACAGAGAGATTGCTACACTTATTTAATTTCGCATTCAAATCAGTAGTGTTTATCAAGGGAAAATATAACTGATTTAGTCTTATTTGAAGCAGTTGTCTGAACAGATTAAAGCCTAAATGGAATCATGAAGCAATACAGAATGTAAAAATTGGAATCTTACAGATTGGGGACAGAAATACAGAAAAAACATCCACTCCTTCTCTCACTTCACATTACCACTGAGCTGCTACTGTGTACTCACTGCTGCTTAGCTCAGCTCGTGAAATGTTTTCTCACTGTGTTTGATATTTGATAATAAACCAGCACTGGAATCGTTTTACTGTTTAGGTTTCTTATTAGGTTATCTCTGTGTACGTGTTGCCTTTTCAGCTATCATGTAACCATATCAAAATATTAAAACACAAAGCCAAACCCAAGTGATTTGCATAACAGGATTGCATCCATATTGGTTAGATGCTGGCAATTTGTTCTACCCAAGGTGAGAAACTTTCCTGGTCTTCAGCTGCTCCCTGTGGTGGAAAATGAAACTGCGTCCATATAGAAAGCATTACTGTACGTCTGAGAAACAAATCAAATCAAATCAAAGCTCTGGGGTCCAACCACAAATTCAATTTGTTGTCTACATGTGCTGATAAATGACAAAGAATAAGTGTAAACAGTCATGTTAGTGGTTTAAGATTCGATTTCCATGCAGGTTAAAAGAGATTGTTGTGATGTACTCTGTACTGCGTCACAATAAGCTGATGAAATGTGGTTTTTCTGGTTATTCCCGGACTCAAGGACTCACTAGGTTTTTCTGTTGGGTATTTGAGCTGTGAAAATGACCAAAGTGCTCTGTTCTAACAACATGCAAGTAGCATAGAGAGTCTTTGATGTGCCAACGAGTATGTCGGGTGTGAACAGAGGTGAGACAAGAGTTTGACGCTGGGGGACAACAGGAAAAGAAACTGCTGGTGTTGCTCTATAATACCGCCATTTTAATAGTGTTTTTGGTTTTCGGTGGTTTTTGGTTTGGCAGTTAGAAATATTCCAGTAGTTTCAGACTGTGATAATCCTGGAGATTTTTTTTTTTTTTTGCCATTAGCCATTCAAATGAAATGAGAATTTTTTTTCTTAACACCAGGCAGTGGATCCTCAAGACTGGAGTTGAAAACCCATTCTTTAGCATGATACCTGGTTTCAGATGCACTATCAAATGTATTGAAATCTCTTTAGACCAGAAAAAAAAAAAAAAGGTCTCATCCACCATTAGCATCACATTATAGTACATTAAACTGGATATTCAGCTGTTGGTCAGACTCTGAGGTTGTCTTTCATGCTTTGTGTCCAAACAGGACACAACACTGGCACTCCTTTGTTCCAGGATGAAAACTACAGAGATTTGTTTGATAAGCAAAATGAAACACTTGGACACTTTGGTCTGCAGTATCACCACACCTCAATCCCATAGAAAACATATTGGGACAGCAGGTGAAACACCAACATAGGCCCCATGAATGCATCCAGTCAGTGAAAGAGTGGGCAAAAACTGACAGGAACTACTTCAAGGATCAACAGGACTGGCACTGTTATTAAGGGAAAAGTCCACCCTGAAACACAGGCTAACAGGCTTAGTGCTAACCACTGGCTTGCTCATTGGGGATAAATTTATCGATTTAAAATTTAGATCCAAAATTTATTAATTTGAATCAACTGAATTGAATTGAAATATGTTTATATTGAAATATTTAGCGATGCTGGTGCTAATTTGTTGACTGGTGCTGTATTTTCAATGTCCCTGTAAGACATTAGTGGCTTTCTGCTACTCTGATATCACATTGGGACATTGCTAGAGCAATGGTGTTTAATAGGGGAAAAAAATACTTCAGGCAAATGGGATGTCATATTAACGAGAAATCCAATGTAAAAATAGTGAAGACAACAAATGTCAGACCTGAAGTTTCAGAATGCAACACAGCAATATGGCACAGCTACACCGTGTTCTGGAGACTCGGCTTAGCGGGTTAGCGATCTACGAGATGGCAAGCACGATGGTGTTGATGGCGGTATTAGCACAAAAGTTCAAGCTTCAGAACCTGATCTGTTTGAGCAGAGTGTACATATGAGGAGGTGAAAGAGCTGGACAGACTAGGGGATTAAAGCCCTGCTGCATCGGTCTAAAAACAGATATCTGAACAGCACTGTGGTCTCATCATATTGATGAAAGACGAATTCAGAATTTCATACAAAATAAATAATTGACATAATTGAAGATCACATGATAATTAATCTTTAATATGCAAGTTTTTCCTTTAAGGTGAGGAAAATCATAACCAAGTATGAGTTAAGAAACAACACACGCAACTAATTTATTGCTTGGAAAGCTTATTTCACTGTAAACATATTTCACCTGAATAGCTCTGACAAGTGCTTTATACAACACTTCCATAACCATAACCATCTACTCATTCTTTATTAAAGCAGCTACACAAATCTTAATGCTTAATACTCTGTTCATTTTGAGATTTTCAATCACGCGCACATTTCAGTAGCTAACCGGAGCTGAGATGATGGTATCAAAACACAGAACGCAATCTGATTGTTCAAAATATTTATAGATGAAATTTTTTTTTTTTACACAATGAATTATTTTAAATACCGGTGAATTCCGTTCAAGGTTATAAACTGTAGACATATAGATTGCCACATACAATAATTGTGTGCAAAATAAAATGAGAGATGCCAATCACATTCATGCGCTACTCACCGCTGCATGTACTCTCCTATCAGCAGATATTCATAAAATACCTGCAGCCTGTGAGGAACCTGCTGACGTTGATCTGTGCTACAACAAAATAGGAACATCTACAATATGACATTATATACCTGAATATATGACTTCATAAGATCTAAGAGAAAGATAAACATGTACTGATTTACAGGATATTTCAGAAGCTGGTCATATCATTGTGTTTAGATTCACACATTACAGGTTATTGTGCGAGTCACGTCAAAAGGGCAATATGCAGGATGGAAAATACGTAAGTATTTGTGATGGATGAGCTCAGTGGAAAAAGATAAAGCTTCCATTTCACACACAGGCTATTCATGTGGAGCAGAAATGTTAATGTTTTAATACAAAACATGTTCATGTATAAATGTTACTTATGAAACACAGAACCAATGGGTGTACTTGAGACGCTGTAATTTGTATTTTGTCATTTTAATAGTTTAGGGATGAGGTTCATCTGTGTAATATGTAGTAGCAGTGCCATCATTATGCTTATATACAGCCTAATTCTCTGTGTGTGTGCGCGCGTATGTGACATGAATAGCTATCAGGCCCACAATGCACTGTTAAATACTTTAATACTGTAAATGTTTTCAGACAACATAACTTAAAATCATAATTTGGGTGGAATGTTCCAGGTGAAAGGAATGTGTGTGTGTGTGTGTGTGTGTGTTAGTTTTTAAAAACTATTTCTCATGCTAATACACCATGTTCTTCCTTAGTCCTTTATCACAGTCTCAGTCTTTCTCTTTTTAACGTTCATCACTCAGAGGTAGGAGTCCATTTGAGCAGAAACCTCTGTTAACTCAATCAATGTACTGCGAGAGCCACCGGAACCCGTCTCCGTAGCCCTGTTTCTTTAGCACACTGCACATGAAGACTTCTAATGGCCGTGCATTCAGCTCCTTCAACGACACGATTCCCTGAAAAAAACAGAACACTCAGGATGAATATCACACTCATCACGTTCCACCTCTTTCTTATACTGAGCTAGATCTTGAGCAGAAAAATGCACAGATACAGTTAGACTGAACAGTTAGATAGAGGAAAATCATCATCAATGCCTGTGGAACAGTTCAAATATATGAACACATATGTGCACATTTTATTGTACAGACTCCAGTGTTCAATAATTACATGTGAAAGTTCATAAACTGCAGATCTACCAACACTACTGTGTAATTAGACCAAAAGTGAGAGTATAAGACTATAATAAATTATTAGATGATCTTGACCCTACATTCACATGAGCAAGTGACAAGCTGCTAATGTCGCTCTGAATGTTTTACATGCGTGTGTGTGTATGTGTGTGTGTATGTGTGTGTGTATGTGTATATATATATATATATATATATATATATATATATATATATATATATATATATATATATATATATATATATATACACATACATACACACAGTACTGTGCAAAAGTTTTAGGCACTATTTTTTTTAGTACAAACTTTGCTATCGATTTTTTTATTTTATGACTTCTACATTATCAAGTCAGTACAAAAAAACATTTTAGATTCCCAAACATTAGTTTTCTAGCACAAAATTAAATGTTACAGAAAAATGTTTGTATGTCATTATAGAAAGCAGCATATTACGTAAGAGACACTTTTCAGACAAAAAACACAATGAAGGCTGCTGGGTTTTGCTGCAAAAATAAGAAGCAAGTGCGAAAGTCAAAGTCTCCAGAAGAACTGTGGCTGGTTCTGCAAGATGCTCAATAAAACTTACCAGCTCATTTCCTTATAAAACTGCACTAATTGTACTGGAGACTACTATTTTTTATTTTTTTCGTCACACCAAATTTGACTGTGTTTCATTTATTACTGTTTACTGCTCTTTACAGTATTTTTTTTTTTTAAATGTAGAAACATTTAATTTCATTACTTTGAAGGCATCTTTGCTCTACAGCATTTCTTTGCATGTGCCTAAAACTTTTGTATAGTACTGTATATATGCATGCACACTTTTTATACCATATTATAATCCTGAACTGTCAAATAATATGGATCAGAAGTGTTTTCTATAACAGCAGTTCTGGCTACAAGGTAAAATCACAGGTTCATATTAAAATGCTCCATCTAATAGGTTGTCATTTCTATAGTAACAGCTAATTCACAGGGACCCGTATGGCAGAAATGCCACATAATCTATGGCTTGTAATAAACAAAGATAAAGAAACAAAAATAATGTGAAATTGTTGATATGATTAGGTGGGCTTTTTCATTTAACCTTTGTATGGATGGAGTCTCCAGTCCCAGCACTTTGGAACTTTTTGTGGTATATGAGGACACACTTCATGTCACGTCAGGTCTGTTATTCTGTCCCTCCAGGATTTCGCGTTTTTCATCACAAATTTTGAAAAAAGCCACAGAAAAATCAAGCATTTTTGGCCACAACAATCACAAAAAAAAAAAAAAAAAAAAAAAAAAAAAAAATCCACGAAATCCTGTATGGACTGATTATTGGAAAATAATCAACTTCAGGGTTGTGTGAAGTTAGGTTTTATTCCTTATTAATATTATATTGCAGTAAAACAATAGGGAAAAGGGGAACATGTACATTTCTTCCATTTTCGAGAATCAAACGTTGTGGAACACAAGTAGGAACTAAAGCGGTAGGAACAGTGATTTCAGGAGACTCTGGAAAACCTGTGCTAGAAAGAACATTACTAGAGCCAATCATTTGAATTTATTTGCTTTAGTGCATCATTTATGCTCTGCAGCTGTGCCACATCTAGCTGTTACTGAAGCTTAGCATCATTACACAGGAAATAAAGGACCTCCATCTAACCCTGTTTACAAAATACAGAGGAAAAAAAAAAGTGTGTGAGAATATGTACGTGTGTGTTATAGAGTCTGACCTTCCCGGTGGTCTGTCCATTAAGAGCGAAAAACTCCCGTAGTTTGTCTTCACTCACTGCTTCCGGTCGATCGATTTTATTCCCCAACACCAAGACCGGCACGTTCGATATGGTCTCGTCTGACAGCAACGCCTGGGCATGCGACAAAGATTAAGGTTAGTTTTAAATATTCAAACTATGTCCTAAAAAGATAAAACAGTAAATAACACGAATAGGTCAAAAACTCACATCGAGCTCAATCTTGGACTCAACAAGACGGTCATAATCTGCACAATCGACGAGAAAGACGATTCCGTTCACAGCTGGGAGGTAGTTCTTCCACACTCTCCTGGCTGCAGGAAGAACAGCAGCACAATAACGTGAGACCGATGCTAAAGAGCGCCGTCTGAGTGGCCCCAATTTCAGTATGCTTAATTAGAACAGGATCGCTTTTAATGCCAGTACAGTACAGTATATTTACACTAAAATAAGTCTGACCTTGTAAATGTCCTCCAAGATCGAATGTGGTGAAAGTCATTCCAGCAATTGTCAGCTCTTCTGAGGCTAAAGAGACAGACTCGGATCAGTAATGGACATTATTTGAAAGATATTAATGTGAAAATGTGTTTCTGTGATGAGAAAGTAGACTCACTAGGATGTAGTGTAGGCACATGTTGTCCCAGTCGATCATCTTTCAGCATGTGGAGTAAAGTCGTCTTTCCGGCATTGTCCAAGCCCAGGAACACAAGCTTCCCGGATTTCTTATACAGACCTGCCAGTTAAAGAAAGAAAACAACTTCATGTTAAGACACAGCCTCCTTAGACTGATCTAGTGTGTAGGAATATCATATCATAACACCCAACAGGAACTGTAATCAACATACAGTGGAGTGAAAAGGTTTGCACCCCTCCACGGTTCCTGGATGACAGAAAGCTAAACGCACATCTTGTTTTTTAATTTATTTAGACACACTAAAATGTTCCAAATGAAATGTGGGTGTACCCTGCAACAGGACAGCAAACAATAAAGCATAATGAATAAAAACATTGTTTAAAATGAACCACCGTCAAAAAGTCGTCAGAATTTTGCCCAATTTAAAGGTGAAATTACACAAAAATACAAACAGATATAGTGGAGTCCAAAAGCCTGAGATTACACTGAAAATCTGGGATTTTTTTTTTCCATTTAAAATATTTAATATTCAGGATTCTGCACTATTTATAGGTCTGTATTTAAATGTAAGCAAAGTTTGTGATATTGACCATGTTAACTGCTTTGTAAAGAAAAAAAAAAAAAAAAAGTAAGATTTTTCTCTTCTACTGCAGACGATAATCCAGTGGATGGAAGTTTTGCACAAATGTGTCCATGCCAGCTCAAGTTAACACTGTCATTAAAGTAAAAACAGGACACACCAAATACTAACAAACTCTGACATTCGTGTAAATGTTTCAAAGATTTTCACTTTTCACTCAGATTGTTGTCGATATCATTTGTAATGAAAATCGTCGCGTGGAATTAGAAATGAATGCAGAATAGAAGCAGTTTCACTAGTGCTCGCAGAGTTTTGGAGCCTATTGTAGGTCATGAAATAATGGGCAAAGTTCGACCAACAGTTTGAGTTCAAACAAATATCAAACAGACTGTAGGAATATTGCAATATCGGGATCGAAAAGCTGCTTCGAAAATTGCAGTACAAACGGCAAAGAAGAACGGACTGTATGATATTGATATGATCATATCTTCATATCAATTTGACGTGATACACTTTTCTGAATATTGTGGGTATCGTCAGGTGTCAGCGCTTTTAATAGTTTGTTAATACTCGGTGCAACAAGTGAGCTATTCGATGTTAAAAACCCTTCTTTTTTATCAATCTTTTCACTTCAAGAATGTCAATTTCATTTTAGATCTTTGTAAACAAGTTTAATGAAATATCCTGAGATTAAAATGGCTCTCATATATATATATAAAATGGGTATTGTGGAAAAGTATTATATTTTGGCCACCCTGACTATAAATATTTACTTTACTGACCTTACTTGCATTATCTTGTCTCACATTATTTGAGCACTGTGTTATCTGTGATAATGAGGAATGATCGTGTCAAACTTAATAAACTAAATGCCTTGGTACTACATTTAAGCTACATTTCGGTTTCTTCATTTTGTCTTAAGGGTGTACAAGCATTTGTCTGTAAAATTGTATGTTAGTTTAATTAATAAATAAGGATAGAAACTTACCGAGAAACTGTAGCACACCGCTAAAGCCTTTGTAGATCCAGTCAAATATAAACGACATTGCTGAGGAGTTCTGTGTGAAAACTAATAACTAGGAATATATTTGGACTTCTCTCACTGAGGAACCTGAAACAAAGGTAAAAAAAAAAAAAAAAAAAATACGTATATAAAAGGAATGTCTCAGAAACTGTTATCATTCCACTTGAATGTACAGAGAAACCGGCAAGGCCGCATTAGCAAGTCTGGTTTGGTATGAATCACTGAAAACGCAAGCACTTCCTTTATCGTCCCTCGGCCGGCAGGCTGACACGTGTATCTAGGCGAAGGGTCAACATTACGTGCCAAGTCACACGGAAACGCTAAGAAGAACCTCCCTTCTGTGTGAACATGCTAATCTGTAGCTCGGTGTATTAGTTAACTATCGACCCTTTCCCCTAATCACGTTAGCTACCTAGCTATAGTTTTCGACACTCAGTGCGACCGAATAACAAAGACTCCCTAAATCTGGAGAAATATAAAGCTAGCTACAAGGCTACACAGTCAGCTAATTTAGCTCACAGTTAATCCAAGGCCTTAAAAGCTAACCGTGCTAAACCGTACAATACCACCACACTATATAAACACATATAAGACTGAAGTACTAATATGTGTGCGTTGTGTGACGCTGTAGCAACGTTATTTAATATGCTCTGTGATACAACCTCAGAACATAACACCCTTATTATTTAACGCTAATTAGCTAACTAGTTCTCTCCAATTTCTCAACTAATACTGCTGAAAATTTACCAGGTCAGTATACTTGCGTGTCCTCGCCCTTTTCCGACCCACAACAGCCACAGCGCCGGTCAAAATATCCTCGGATGAGTTTTAATAAATAATAATGAAGATTAGCTAGATGAATAAGCCGCTAGCTGGACCGCTGTACCAAAGAGCGTCCGCGGTAGCCATAGACAGGACACGGGTACGTTTCTTCTTCTGCGACAGGAAGTAAGATCAGAGAGAGGTGTTTAACTTTCTATCGCCATCTGCTGTGCTGGAGGAATTCAAAACATCTGCCCGTGCTGCCGGTGGGCGGGGCTAAATGGTCGCCATACTTCCTGCTACGGTGGCACTTAGACTTGCCCAGTAAGATATTTATTATTCATCCGTTTTCCGTACGCAGGGGAGCCTGGAGTCTATCCAAGGGAACTCAGGGCACAAGGTGGGGGACACCCTGGATGGGGTGCCAACCCATCGCAGGGCACAATTGCACACACTCGCACACAATTTGCAAATGCCAATCAGCTTACAACACGTGTCTTTGGAGTGGGAGAGGAGGCCAGAGTACCCAGAGGAAACCCTCATAGTACAGACGGTGAACATGCAAACTCCACACACACAGGGGGGTGGTGGGTTTCAAAACCCCAACCTCAGAAATGCGAGGCAAATGTGCTACCTTTAACCTTTAAGCCATCGTGCCCCAAAATTTCTTCTTCTTCTTCCTGTCATCGTCAGTGTGGTTACTAATGTCATATAACGCAAAACTGAGCATTTTGGTAAATCTTGTGTTGATCGGCTAGTTTGAATAATAATCTCTGGGAAATCTGAAAATTCTTTTCATTTCATCATTGTCCAACAGCTAGGACTGTCAATGAGAGTAATGTTGTGCAGGAACAAGCAAGTTTAACTAGCTAACACAGAAGTGAACTATTCCCTAGCCTCACTGACCACAACAAAATTTTTACATCAGTGATATTCACTATTTGGAGACTAGCATATTTCATAAGATGTAACCTAATGTTATGTTAGTTGTGACCTTTTTGTAGCTTGCTAGACTACAAACAAATGTTACTTAGGTGTCTGCCGTTTATGTCAGAATACTACTACTACTACTACTACTAATAATAATAATAATAATAACAATAGCAATAATAATTTACAAAAAAAAATAAAGACAGGGAGTTGTTAAAGCTTCAGCCTTGCTGTCTATATTATGTCTTTATATATCTGTGTCTAAGGTTTTTGGTTTCTTCAGTACAATACTTATTTATTGTGGAATTAGACAACTGTAGTTCCAAACACAAAAGTAATGCTTTATTCATCATTTTTCTGATCCAAAAGATATTCAGTATTAATTAAGAGCACACATACTGCCAAAAGCAACACTCAGTTGTGTACTAATTGGGAAAATGTACAAGCACAAGTGACAAAAATGTTCTAATGTGACAGAAATAATAATTTAATCTTTATATATATATATATATATATATATATATATATATATATATATATATATATATATATATATATATATATATATATATATAAAATCTGTATTAGCTAAGTGCATCCTCCTGCTTAGTAATCAGTCATCTGTTGTCCCTTGTTGATTACTTGCTGTAAAAGTACCATTTGTCAGCTGGAAATGCAGAAATGATTGTCATGAGTGTCATCAAATAAAAACCATTAAATCAACCTGTCAGTTGCATTCATTTTTTAAAAGAAAATGTGTAATGAAGATAAAGCTCATCTGTGAGTTGCTTAAATAAACATTTTTGCATCAGTATTATGTGCAATTTTGCACATTGAGGGAAAACAGTGAGGGCTGAATCTTATGTACAGAGTAATGATAATTACATACCTGAGCTAGGAATAGGCTCTGATGGAACATATGCACTTGCCTGAGAGGGAAGAAATATTATTCGATTAACGCGTTTGTGGCATAATGAAGCAGTTTTCATTTCAATATGAGATACAAAATGTTGTGACATTATGACTTCTCTGTTCATTATTAATTAAGATATTCAGTAACACACTGGTAATGATTTTAGAGTTATATTCTTGTAGACTAGTTTCATTTTCCTATATGTCCACTGATATCAAGAGATGGATATTTTAAGTCCCCCCCCCCAATGGGCTCTGAATGTAAGGCACTCACTGAGTCTACAATGGCTTTGGCATCCACTCCAGAGCAGACATAAGGGCTGTCTGTGACACATGTATTCAGGCTGGAGAATACATTAGAAATAAAGAGAATACACTTAAACCAATATGTTAAAGAGATTTTAAACAATACTTAAACCTTAATATCCGAAGTTCAATAGCTAAAAATGCAGTTACACCATTTTTTGCCATAGTGTCATATACACTGAACAAAATTATAAACGCAAAACTTTTGTTTTTGCCCCCATTTTTCATGAGCTGAACTCAAAGATCTAAGACTTTTTCTATGTACACAAAAAGACTATTTCTCTTAAATATTGTTCACAAATCTGCCTAAATCTGTGTTAGTGAGCACTTCTCTTTTGCCGAGATAATCCATCCACCTCACAGGTGTGGCATATCAAGATGCTGATTAGACAGCATGATTATTACACAGGTGTGCCTTAGGCTGGCCACAATAAAAGGCCACTGTAAAATGTGCAGATTTATCACACAGCACAATGCCACAGATGTCGCAAGTTTTGAGGGAGCGTGCAATTGGCATGCTGACTGCAGGAATGCCCACCAGAGCTGTTGCCCATGAATTGAATGTTCATTTCTCTACCATAACCCGTCTCCAAAGGCGTTTCAGAGAATTTGGCAGTACATCCAACCGGCCTCACAACCGCAGACCACGTGTAACCACACCAGCCCAGGACCTCCACATCCAGCATCTTCACCTCCAAGATCATCTGAGACTAGCCACCCGGACAGCTGCTGCAACAATCGGTTTGCATAACCAAAGAATTTCTGCACAAACTGTCAGAATACGTCTCAGGGAAGCTCATCTGCATGCTCGTCGTCATCATCGGGGTCTCAACCTGACTGCAGTTCATCGTCGTAACCGACTCGAGTGGGCAAATGCTCACATTCGATGGTGTCTGGCACTTTGGAGAGGTGTTCTCTTCATGGATGAATCCCAGTTTTCACTGTATAGGGCAGATGGCAGACAGCGTGTATGGCGTCGTGTGGGTGAGCGGTTTGCTGATGTCAACGTTGTGGATCGAGTGGCCCATGGTGGCGGTGGGGTTATGGTATGGGCAGGCGTTTGTTATGGACAACGAACACAGGTGCATTTTATTGATGGCATTTTGAATGCACAGAGATACCGTGACGAGATCCTGATGCCCATGGTTGTGCCATTCATCCGCGACCATCACCTCATGTTGCAGCATGATAATGCACGGCTCCATGTTGCAAGGATCTGTACACAATTCCTGGAAACTGAAAACATCCCAGTTCTTGCATGGCCTGCATACTCACCGGACATGTCACCCATTGAGCATGTTTGGGATGTTCTGGATCGGCGTATACGACAGCGTGTTCCGGTTCCTGCCAATATCCAGCAACTTCGCACAGCCATTGAAGAGGAGTGGACCAACATTCCACAGGCCACAATCAAAAACCTGATCAACTCTATGCAAAGGAGATGTGTTGCACTGCGTGAGGCAAATGGTGGTCACACCAGATACTGACTGGTTTTCGGACCCCCCCCCCGGGACCCCCCAATACAGTAAAACTGCACATTTTAGAGTGGCCTTTTATTGTGGCCAGCCTAAGGCACACCTGTGCAATAATCATGCTGTCTAATCAGCATCTTGAGATGCCACACCTGTGAGGTGGATGGATTATCTCGAGAAGTGCTCACTAACACAGATTTAGACAGATTTGTGAACAATATTTGAGAGAAATAGGCCTTTTGTGTACATAGAAAAAGTCTTAGGTCTTTGAGTTCAGCTCATGAAAAATGGGGGCAAAAACAAAAGTGTTGCGTTTATAATTTTATTCAGTGTATTTACCAGAACATAAACTGGTAAAAATGCGGAATGGTTCAGCAAAGTTAACAAAGTTCAGGTTGAATATGTAAATATATATGTATGGTATATTAGGTTATAATAGAAAAACTGTAATAGGTATCTAAATATAAATATATGCAAGTATTAGTCAAAAATATATGTAAGAGATATGCACACTGTATATACAACAGTACCTAGATTATCCATGGATAATATGCAATGTACTGTATATACAGATAATACACAATATATATATATATACACACACACACACATACACACAGAATATACAGTATGGAATAGTATATAAAGATAACCTAGACTATATACTATGAATTGTTCAATTCTATAGAGATAATACAGAATATGCAGTATAGAATAGAATTAGCAGATAGATATTCAAACCATTAACTCTGCTTATTCTGGTGTTTAGTTTCCCCTCTATTATATCATACTCAAATTTTACCAGGTCTTATTCAAACTAATTAAATCATTAATGCAATGATATTAGAAAATATGTGTGTATATTAGTAGAGAGTGATTGTTCACTGCCATACCAGTTAAGTTCCTTTGCTTTAGTCTTGCTGAATATCAGTGCCTTCCAATATTCATGGGTATTTTTTATGGTCTTAATGGCAAACTCCTGGCGGTAAACAATAAAGGTTACATTGTTACTCAAAGTGAACTGGGAAAAGGTACTTCTTTCTTTTTTTTAATATTAAGCAATGTTGGTGTCATCATACATTTACTTTACCCTGTTCTTGAATTCACCATTAAATGCAAACTGGTTCTCAGGTTTCCCATCTGGTGTTTTGTACATTCTAAACCAGTCCACCGTGGCTTCCAGGTATCCCGGCTTAAGCCTCCTTACATCCTCAATATCTGTAAAAATTGATGACATGTAGCTAGAGCTGGAAACTGAGTTCCTAGTAAGTTCAGATGGAAGTTTCTTCAGAAGCTCACCATTAAAGTCTGCAGCCTCCAAATCCTCAACATTAATCACAATCACTTTCCAGTCTGTTTCTCCTTCATCTATCAGTGCAAGGATTCCCAACACTTTCACCCTGATGATTTCTCCACGTGAGCAGACCTGCAGAAATAAGTGGGAGGTATTTAAGGAGACAACAATGTGTTCAAAGGAAAATTAGCTAAAAATCATTTGTTCACCCATTTGGCCTCGCTGGTTCTTTGTTCTAATATTTGAATAAATTGCTATTGTATTGAAGTTTACATATGTTTATTCCCTGAAACTCTTGGCTTGTTATTTAGTTTTTCATATTAAAGCATATTATTCTGTGACAGGGAAACTAACAGGAAAAATGCAGAGTGAAAAATTAATGGAAAAACCGGTGTTGCCATAGAGGGAAACATTTCTACGATGAAACACTTTTATCCTGATGGGAGTGGTCTCTTCCAGGATGACCCCTCCCCCATCCACAGGGCACTAGGAGTCACTGAATGGATTAATGAACATGAAAATGATGTAAATAATATACTATGACTTGCTACAGTCACCAGACCTCAATCCAGCTGGGAGATTTTTACATTGCACTCTACAACCATCACCAAAACACCAAGTGAGGGAATATCTTCTGGAAGAATGTTGTTCATCTCTCCAGTTCCAGAGACTTGCAGAATCTATTGAAGCACTGAAGCTGTTCAGACAGCTTGTGGTGGCCCACAGTCTGCTTCTGTTGACAAATTCTGGTAGTTCATGGGATAAAGAGTTTATTTCATATGTGCTTCTACCTTTTTAAAAAAAAAAAAAAAAAAAAAGCCATTTGCACCCCTCTGTGTGCATTAATCATTCTAATTTCTTCTACCTTGTTACCGATGTCACATATATCAATGGGGTCATTGTCTCCAGAGCATTTTGTGTGTCCATCAGTGTGTCCTGGATCCTCCCATGTCTAACATGAAAGAGAAAAGAAATCAAATCAACTCAAAGAGACTAGGAAGAAGAACAGGATAAAATTGGACTTACTGAGATCAAACACAATAAATATAATTAGTGTAGGAAGGAAATTACATACTGTATTATAGTTAATATTGTAGATGACAATCCTTACAACTTTTGTAAGATATTTATTGTAAGAACTTTCCTCATTCTTTCTAAAAAAAAAAAAAAAAAAAAAAAAAACCTTTATCGTCTAACACACCATATACAACTCATGTATTAATGATCAAACTCTTTCTGAAGTGAAATCAGGTTACAGAAGCACATCTGATGCTTTAATAATGTATCATTTCAGTATTTCCAAAACATCTGGCCATAAATCTGTCCTTTTCCCTTTGCACAGCACTAGAAATATGTTTGTCTTAATTGTGTAAAGCGGTTAATAAACAGACCTGAGGGAAAGCTCCATAGTTCCATATGTAGCCTTTATGTGGAAATATGTTACACACATAACGCAGATTTCCTTTCTTCACATCCTGCTTCAGTGGGTTCAGTGGTTCTTTGGTTGCGATCTAAAGAATCCAAAGATTATGTCTGACATCTGATAATGTTAATAAATCATTGATAGCAATTATCATGTTTGTGATATAAGTAATTTTGCATATCTAAAAAAGTTATGTCATCTTTCAAAGTCAATGTGCTTTTGTTCCCAAATACATAATGATTAAATTTATGCATAATATAATCATAAAGGTCTTGACTCATGCAATGTTAAATTGCTTCTATAAAATGGGTAAAACTTTAATGAGCTTGCTGATAACATGTGATGAAATCATCTGACTGAGTGACAGAAGGACATATTGTATTTGCAGTTGATGTTTGGTCAGGGCCAAACTGCATGTCATTGTTTCAAAACTATAATGTTGTCACAGAAAGCAATACAGAAAATATACATAATTTTCAGATATCAGACAAGAAATCATGCTTCCTATCAGTGATATCCACTGGCAATAAGAGCAATCCATACCTCCATCTTTGCATTCGTCCATCTGGGTACCTCAACAACTGCATGGAAGATATTCTGGTGAAAATCAGTGAAAAGTTTGTTAAGTAATAACAGATGCCCTCCTAAATTATAACGTGTGAACAGATTTTGCAGCTTAGCAAGTTGTAAAGTGAAGTAGTTTCCCATTTTTTTACCCTGCTTTCTCACTACATATGCCACTTATATCTGTTTTAAAAGGGTCTAAAAAGAACAGAGTAGAGCAGAGTATAAAAAGAACATGGAAAGAATCATTAGTAGAATACATGTTTATAGATGACTGCAATGTAATGCATTTCTTATAGATAGAACAGATTTTTCTTAATGTGATTAATGGATTGTTTAGTTAGTGGTTCTCTTTAAATTTCAACAATTGCATTTAAAACAAAATAATTCAAATACAAATCTACATACCCTGGCCTCATCTGCACAAAGGGGAATATCATGGAATGGAGATATGTATTTTCCATCTGAGTTTTCTGTGAAAAGAGTTGTTTTCATCACATGCTCTGATAGCACACATATACAATCTATAATAAGCTACTACTGAAACATGAAGTGTTTAAACTGATGTCTGAAATAATGCGAAGAAAAAAGTTATATCACGAAATTTACATTTTATTAAATTAATTCAGAATTTATTTAAACCAGTCAATGAATAATTATGTGAGATTACTTTTATTTGGCTGAGTGCCTACAGAGTCTTAAAACGTTATTCTCTGATCCATTACAGTCACAAACTGATGATTCTTTGGGCCTGTTACCACGAGAGAAGCTAGTTTTCATCTATTACACAGTACTGTCTCTGTTAAACACTACTGACTAGCTACAATATCAGTTTTTTTTTAAAAACTGTATATCACTATAAAGCACTAAGGAACATTAACATTTGTGATGGGAATTCCAGCTCTTTTCAGTGAGTCAGATCATTCGGTTCAGCTCACAAATAAGAGCCGACCCTTTCAGATCCTAAATGGCCCATTGCTATTTTTTCCCTAAATTGGACATAGTTTTGCAATATTTTGACCAGTGATTGTTCATCATTGCCTAACTATCACTATAATCATGTCAATACATCTGACTCTTTCTTAATTGACAAAATAACAATACTTAGCATCAGATTTTATTAAATAATTTATATAATTGTTAACTGAGCATTGCACTACAAATGTGCAGTAAGTACAGTAAGCATCCCTACATCCTCCTTGTCATGCTGCATCATAAACATACCCAAGAGTCAAACATGTGTCACACGGTTCATGCTTATAAACAGCCCAGATGTTAAAAACAAAAAAGGTTTTCATGGAAACATTTTTGATTACACAGCAGGAATAACCACATTGCCTATATCCAAAAAAAAGGAGAAAAAAAAGAAAAAGACATTTAAAAATGGCTGATATATGCAAGTTGGAACTTCTCATGTTCGCCGGTTCAAAGGACCGACTCATCTATGAATGACACGTCGGTAAAAGACAGGCTATTAGATGCTGAAAACAACAGACTGAGACAATATTCGATCCTAAAATTCTCTGTACAGATAATACTCCATAATATCATTTAATATAACTGACTAAGTTAAAAAGCTGTTGAAATATATTGTACAGGATATGAGGTTACTCACTAAAGTAGACTCTGTAGTCCTGTGTGTTGGCTTTTCCTCTCTCTTCAGTACCGAAGCTCATGTTGATGTAGCAGTGCTGTTCTTCATGTCAAGCTCAGATTGTCCCCTTTAAATCTGCACAGGATGTTTCGGAAAGCCTGAAGGCTGAGGTCCTTCTGGGGGTATTTGACATATGGTGGCTCTTAAGCTGCTGGTGAGCAGTTTATCCCTATGTTAGAAGTCACATGAGTATTAAAAGGAAAAAAGGGTTATCTACCTAATGATGGTACTAAATTTATGGGAGATATCGCTAGCTTCAAAATTGAGCATTTTTGTGATGCATAGTGATAAACCTTAGTCCCTGATAGATAGTAAATATTCTCATGACCCGATGTGATTTGGGTCATGAATTTTATATGCTTTTAAGCTTCTATGTGGCTGTCAATGACAGAAAACACTTAAATAGCAAATCTAAATTAAAAGTCCTTCATTTATTTAGTCGATCATAGATTTATTCAATCCATAGTACTTTTTGTTAGAGGCAGAATAACCTTAGACTTGTACTGTAACTGGGAATCAACTAGTTTACCCTACAGCTTTGTATGTACTGAATGCTGGCAACGATCCACACAGATGAACATGTCTTCCCAGCTTTGCATAGCAGTTAGATGGCAGCAGATGGGACTGAGTAAGAGTTAAGAAGGTTTAAACTGTACTGCATGGAATTAGTGTTGTACCCCTGCTTTTACTTTCCAGCTCTTTGATTTTCCCTCTAATTTACCGTTAAATATATGAGTAAGCTACCCTCACAGAGGTTTTTTCTATAGCATTAAATATATGCTGACTGTTTTGAAACTCTCAGTATTCATTAATGTTTTTCAAAAAGCTATTGTTTCTTTAGTCATCCCTTCTAGACATGACATTTGAGGATTGATGCCACCCTGTTGAGAGACTGCAGTTCACATGATTCATATTTAATTTCCCACCAGAACATTCAACTGGTGAGTCAGCATTTTTAGTATGCAGGGGTGTAAATGACAGCACTTTATGCACTCTGAAGTGACTTGAATCCAATTAAATAGGAGTGTACATTATTTTACAAACTTACCTGATTCTGTGTGATTCTGCTATAACTGATAAGGTCTAATAAATGGTCAAATATGACAGTCGCTTGTGTTGGCTGGCTTGCTGCCAAGAAAAAAAAAGCTATTGAGACTTTGTATCTAAAATCATAAGGAAGTACATATAAAGTAAGGAAAAGAAGAAGAAGAACAACAAGGAGGAGGGAGGGGGAGCACAGGGAATCGTTGCTTAGTGTGAACGGCAGGGGGCGCTGAGAACTGTACTGTAATTGTAAAATTATGAACTGTATATCATAGCATGGAATAATAATAATAATAATAATAATAATAATAATAATAATAATAATAATAATAATAATAATAATAATGTAATACAGGTTCACACTGCCATACAAATAAATGTTTTAACCCTTTCATGTCCACACTTAGGAATAATCTATTCAAGGCTATTTTAAGAAAATATAAGATGTCACCCCCAAGTCACTTTTTTTTCTGACTCGGCACAGCATGTCTCTGGTATATCTTTACAATATACTGTCCACAAAAATGAAATAAAAATGTCCACATAAAATCCAAAATTAAACAAAATATGTTATGTGTAGCTTTATGTAATATGTAGCTTTTATTTTTTACAATTGAAGATACTGTATTTGTTTTACCTCCCAAATCAGCTGAAGCATTCATCAGTCGTAAACTGCATCAATCTCGAGAATACTGCTATTAAAAAAAAGAAAAGACAAAGATTTTCTATAATTTTAGTTATCAACATTAAATATTTTAGATCTGAATGTTACACTTTTTTTTTAATGAACACAGTGGAAGGTTTATTTATGTATTTTAGGTAGAATCTTGTGTCATGGTATTCCTATACATGAGCAATCCGTTGTTGTTAGTGGGTGATATTTACAAAAAGTCGAAATTCACATGACATTCAGTTTGAAGTAATAAAAAGTTATCTCAATAATCTGGAAATTAAAAAAAAAAAATTATTGCATTTAAAAATAATGAAAAAAATCTATACTCAGGATACTAGTTGACTAATTTAATTACTGCTGATCTGCAAACATTGTAGTAACACTTTACAAATTCATGTCACATACCCTTCGTTGTTTATTTTATTTTATTTTATTTTATTTTATTTTATTTTATCCTTTGAGCGCTTTAGTTCTTTAAAAGGCTGCGTTTCGGGGGAGTGGGCGGGGACTGTTGCTATGATACAGTAAACTCCTGGGTTTAATACGAATGTGTGGAGAGAACTTGTGATAATCTCAATCTAAAAAAAAAGAAAGAAAGAAAGAGAGAGAGAGAGAGAGTTTATTTAATATTAGCAAGTCACTGTTCAGGTAAGGATTTCACAGCTCAAAACCACCTCTTTCTGTGACGAAAACCTGGCCATTCTTAACCTTGCTCTGTATAAGCGCTGGCTAGCTTTAACATTTTAATACACCTGATACTAACATCTTGCTTTGAAACGCATATTCAGATTAAAACTTAGTGCCGCTTCTTTAACTTTTTGTTTGCTCTAGGTCGCTAAAAATCTGTTTGATAAGCATGCTCCACACATTTCTCCATGAAACATAAATGTTTTGTCATATTGTATTGAACCAAGTATATCAGGTCTATTAGTAACGCCTATGTTATTAGTTTTTATTAGCTAATAAAATATACCTGGCTTTGATCTATTCCCTTCTCTTTTGAGTCTGGTTCCTCTCAAGGTTTCCTCATCATGTTCTTTCAGAGATTTTTTTCCTGCCACAATCTCCTATGGTTTGCTCATTAGGGATCTAAATCGAAATCTACATCCAGATTTCTATAAAGCTGCTTTATGACAATGCCTGTCCATCTCTCCATCCATCTAACTGCACTGAACATTGATTTGTAGGATTCATGATGGAAATTGTGTACGTGTACACTAAGAAACGCAGCGAGTTTGGTCGCCAGTGTAACTTCTCGGACCGGCCAGCTGAGCTGCATGTGGATATTCTGCCTGACCCGTCTCTCGCTGCTGACTTTATAGCCCGAGATCCGTGTGATGTAGCCATACAGTGCACGCAGGAAATGTCTGAGCATGAGGTTAGTACAAGAAATCATTCAGAGCACTATTCATGACACTCTTTTACTACTCAGTCCACGATTGCTCAATTACACGATACCTCATCTCAGGTTTTATAGGTCATTTATTCTGAATGGGAGAGCAGGTCCTAGAGCAACACACAAGCTCCAGAATGCTTATTACAATAAACCTGGTTCAGTGTACATGCACTATATGGCCTAAAGTTTGTAGACACTTGACCATCACACCCATATGTGGTTCTTTCCCAAACTGTTGCCACAAAGTTGAAAGCACACAACTGTATAGAATATCTTTACATGCCATAGCATTGCAGTTTCCATTCACTGGAACTAAGGGGCCAAAACCTGTTCTAGCATGACAATGCCCCTGTGAACAAAGCGAGCTCCATGAAGACATGGTTTGCCAAGGTTGGAGTGGAGGAACTCGAGTGGCCTGCACAGAGCCCTGACCTCAACCCCACTGAACACCTTTAGGATGAATTGGCATGCTGACTATGAGCCAGGCCTCTTCGTCCAACATTAGTGTCTGACCTCCCTAATGCTCTTGTGTCTGAATGAGCAAACATTCCTCACAGCCACATTCCAATATATAGTGAAAAGCCTTCCCAGAAGAATGGAGATTATTATAACAGCAAGGGGGGGATGGCATAAAGTATCAATAGTCACTTATCATCATAGTGTTTTTCTTTCCAGGTGAACACAGAGCGCTTTGAATCTGAGACATGTGGCATAAACCATGTGGAGGGGGGGTGGCCAAAAGATGTCAATCCCCAAGAAATGGAACAGACCATTCGCTACAGGAAGAAAGTGGAGAAGGATGAGAACTATGTGAACACCATCATGCAGCTTGGGAGTGTGAGTGTGTCTTTTTATTTTATAGGTTAAGTGGGTTTAGCACGTTTGCCTTGTTCCTCTGGGGTTAGGGGCTTGAATCCTGCCTCCACCCTGTGTGCACGGAGTTTGCATGTTCTTCCCGTACTTCGCAGGGTTTCCGCAGGGTACTCCGGTTTCCTCCCCAATCCAAAGATATGTGTTGTAGGCTGATTGGCATTTCCAAATTGTACACAGTGTGTGAATGTGTGAGTGATTGTGCTATGTGATGGGTTGGCACCTCGTTCAGGGTGTCCCCCCGCCTTGTGCCCCGAGTTCCCTGGGATAGGCTCCAGGCTCCCCTTGACCCTGTGTAGGATTTTTCAAATTATGGAAAATGGATGAATGAATGGAATGAGATAATGGCTAATGTTTGGCTTAGATTTGTTAACACAGCATTAAATTCACATTTTGCATTATGAGTACAGTTACAAAATAACCTGCATGGCTTAAACTTATCATGTCTGATATGCATGTTATTAAAGAATGACATAGTATCCAGAAATGTTTAGCCATAGGACCTGCATGCTCAGACAGCTGTGCTAGTGTTTGTGACATTAGTTAGTGATGTTAGTTGTTGCAGTAAGTTTTGTTAGCTTTTTTCCTATACATTTTTCTTTGATACGTTTTTTTGCACGTTCAGTAGAAGGTGTCATTTATAACAAATACGAGTATGGAACAGGTGGATCTCTCCATCACAGACCGGTCTTTCTCTCTACTGTAGCACATGGAGCACTGTATCAGACAGAACAATGCCATTGATATCTATCAGGAGTACTTTGAGGAAGAGGAGGTAGTAGAGGAGACAGAGGAGCAGCCCTCGGCCAAAACCATCAATGTGTTCAGGTGACATTATTGATTAGTATGGCTCCATAATGGCAAAGACTGGTGCTAGAAATGATTCTGTCTGGATGAGTCCCTGGTGACAGATGAGACTGCCTGAGAACTGGTTTTAATTTTCTACTCCTTCTCTGTTTTCAGAGACCCGAACGAAGTGAAGCGCACTGCTACCAGTCTGTCATGGCACCCTGATGGCGGCCGTAAGCTGGCTGTGGCGTACTCCTCTTTAGAGTTTCAGAAATTCAGCAAAAACATGTGTTACGACTCCTACATTTGGGACATTGGTATGGCAAAAACATCCTTGACGCCGTTGTGGTTTGGTTGTTTGTAATGGTGATTATTATATGAAACTAGCAAACTATTTTGCATGCATGTGTTGTCATGTAATCAAGCACAAAAATTTTAATCAGTTTTTAACAGACAGATGATACAAATGTTTCTAATGACTTCAATGGACATCATTTAATGATTTTTATAACTAATAAGTCCTTTCGGTGATTACTTTTTTTTTTTTTTGCCTTACAGAGAACCCGAATAAACCTGAGCTGACCCTGAAACCTGTCTCTCCACTCGTCTCTCTGGAGTATAACCCCAAAGACTCGCATATCCTAGTCGGGGGAAGCTACAATGGGCAAATTGGTGAGGACAAACAAGCTACACCTTTATAATGACAGAAGCAAGTTATATTTAACTGCTTATCATTGCTTTTATAATCAGCAATATTATATATTATTATGCATTTATGTTGAATTCTCAATTCTGAAAGGTCATTTATTAATTTAGCAAGAACTTACACAGGGACCTGTTTACACAGGGACCCACATAAACACATAAACATTTAAAAATTTGTGTAATTGTAGATATGGTGTGCTAAAGTTTTCTGACTGATGAAAGTCTTTGACATTTCTCAGTAACATGACAAGCTTCTTTTTTGTCTTATTAATTTAAAGAGAAAATAAAAACCAGAGACTGGTGAGGAAATGACTGGTGTAACGTAAGTGGTAGCAGGAATTAAATTGTTTGTTGGATGTCCCATAACATTAAATGTAACTACAAATGGATGAAAATTATAACACCTTTCTTAAATAAAGAAAAATTGCTAGCATTTGCAGAATGCTGTGGTATAAGAGTAATAAAACACTTTAGGATTGTGCTCTTATTGGGTGGAAATGTATTATATAATATGATCATTACTGCTTCTTCATTTCTGTCACCCCTTTTCAGTCTTAATCACTAACCTCGAGCAACTTTTGTTTTTAGTCTGATTTTCTATTAATCGTGACACTGTATGACAGACTGATTCCTCTTAGCTGCCCTAATTTCTCAGTGAACATTTAATGGAAAATGTTTCTTTTTTTTCTGTCAGCAGTTCAGTTTAAAATGCCATTACTTATGTAAGACTGATATGTAAGGCAATTTCAGGTTAGATGTCTGGCACAAAATGCTAAAGTGTGTCTTAATTTTAATTGAAGTATGTTGTTCTGATAGCTGTAGAATAGATTTAAAGTGTATTTTTTAAAAATGTAAAACTCAACTGAGTGATTGGCTTCTCTGCAGCGTACTGGGACACACGTAAAGGCAGCCAGCCGGTTGAGATGTCTGCCATCGAGCACAGCCATAGAGACCCGGTGTATAAGGTTATCTGGCTGCAGTCAAAGACAGGCACTGACTTCTTCTCAGCTTCCACTGATGGTCAGGTCAGTGCACAGTAATAGGGTAACAGTATCACGATGTGGTTCACCACCATGTTTTTCTCTATAACACTGTGCTAAAGATCATCATAGCATGGCACGGCATCTTACTATGATGTCTGGGTCTGTTGGGGGACCCAGTGCACATACACAATCACTTCTCTTTCCATATGCTTAATTTATCTTTTGCCCTGCTACAGTATAAAGCTTACATGTAGACATGTGTATTGGATCAGGTGCTGTGGTGGGACGTTCGGAAGATGAGTGAGCCCACAGAAAGGCTGGTACTGGACCCCAGCAAGAAGGGGAAGCTGGAAAACGCACTGGGTGCCATCTCACTGGAGTTTGAAACCACCATGGTGAGACTCCTTTATATCCTGAATAGACAATAGAGAATAAATATGAACAATATGGATTAATATGTGGAGTTTGCTTTACCAGCCAACAAAGTTCATGGTTGGGACGGAACAGGGGCTGGTGGTCTCGTGCAACCGGAAAGCCAAAACTCCAGGAGAGAAAATTGTATGCACGTATAGTGGCCATCATGGGCCTATATACGCTCTGCAGAGGAACCCGTTCTTTCCTAAGAACTTCCTGACCGTAGCTGACTGGACCGCTCGTATCTGGTCTGAGGACATTAGAGAATCCTCCATCATGTGGACAAAGTAAGTGCCTCCAACTACTACTACTACACAGACTAGTGAAGCCACTTAAAACTGCCTCATAGAGTCTGTTTCGATAGTAATCCACTGGCATTGATTTTATCATTTAATCTTATCAATGAAGATATACTAAAAAAACATCACACAGCTATATTTGGTATTCAGGCTGCATGCTTCCTTGTTTTCTCTTTCTCCATGACGAAAACAGTAACATTGATGTTTGAATAATGGATATGCAACCTGCTTGGACATGGGATCGGAAATATTTAAAATTTCAGTGCATTTGGTGCCAAAAATGATTTCAGTTATCTCTTCCTATGCAGATATCACATGGCCTACCTGTCAGATGGATGTTGGAGCCCTGTTAGACCTTCAGTCTTCTTCACAGTCAAAATGGACGGCACTTTAGATGTATGGGACTTCCTGTTCAAGCAGAATGACCCAACGCTCACTCTTAAAGTAGGTTACCTCAACTCTGTCCCAGTCTTACCTCCTAACCCAAGTGTATCAAACAGTCCAGTTACTACTTCAGTCATCTGAGTTATTTTAATTAAGTTATTATAAAGTAATGGTGATTATAATGACACTTATTTCCTAAACAGTAGAATAAAAAAGGTTTCTACCTTTGACTTAGGACTGTATATGTCTACCAAGTGATGAAGTTTGTACTGCTTATGGTAGGTGTGTGACGAGGCTCTGTACAGCATGCGTGTGCAGGATAACGGCCGTTTTCTGGCTTGTGGCTCACAGCTGGGCACTGCCACTCTGCTCGAGATCTCATCAGGCCTGTGCACACTGCAGAAGAATGAGAAAGCGCTGGCTACTGCGGTGAGACACACACACACACACACACACACACACACACACACACACACACACACACACACACAATTAATTTATTTTGTAAAATAATTTATTCCTAAAACAGACCAATTCCGTTTTTTTCTTTCAAGTACTGAAAGCAAATGGCGTACTACCTTTTGTTAGATTTTCTGACATGGATTATGCTTTTTTTATGCAATTTTTTGAATATAGAATCCCTACACTGTGTTTTAAAATTAATTTTAGAGACTAAATGTGTTCACTTAAAAAGTATTTTATTTGAAAGCTTAAATAAACAACATGAACACAAAATGTTCTAGTACTTTCATGTAGGATATGTAAATAAACAAATTCTTATAAAATGTCAAAAGTTTTTATTAAAAAAAAAAAAATTTTAATAGAGGCCTTCTCTATGTCAGGAGAGCTGGCTCATGAAGTATACCTCGCCCCTTGGGGCCTTGGGTTCGAATCCCACCTCCACCCTGTGTGCGCAGAGTTTGCATGTTCTCCCTGTGCTTCGGGGGTTTCCTCCAGGTACTCTGGTTTCCTCCCCCAGTCCAAAGACATGCTTTGTACGCTGTTTGGCATTTCCAAATGGTCCAGGGTGTCCCCCACCTTGTGCCCTGAGTCCCCCGGGATAGGCTCCAGGCTTCCCCACAGTCAGGATAGCAATGAAATTGTGCTCAAGGACTTCAACTACAAGGATGTCCAGAACTATAGTATTTTATAATGTGGCATTAATGCCAGAGCGTTCTGAAATCTTTTGTGCTGCTTATGAATTCAAAGGTAACATACAGTATGTGTATGCATGCTGACAGATGTTTGAACGGGAGACAAAGCGGGAGAAGATTTTGGAGGCTCGACACAGAGAGATGCGTCTGAAAGAGCGCAGCCGCTCAGAGCAGAGCAAGGAGGAAGAAACCAAAGACGGAGAGGGAGAGGAGAGCACCGAGGACCTGGTGGCCCGTGCAGAGAAAGAGTTCTATGAGATAGTGGAGGCAGAAATGAAGAAAAGAGGAAAAGAGGAGAAAATAGAGGAGGAAAACAAGGTCAGGAATTCCTTACATAACATTTGTTGTGTTAACAATAAAACAAGATAGAATATGCAATCTGTTTCACGTGCCTGACATTACATCACCATGTTGTTAATTATTTTAATACAGCAGTATGTCCTGTAGTGTTTTATTCCTCCACAGCAACTTGCTAATGGTTAGGGTTAGTTAACTAGGATTAATTTTCTATTTATAAAAGATGTATGTACATCATACTTAACCATTTATAGTTACTTAGATGTCAGTTAAACAACTTAATTCCTGATATCACTTATGTTATAACAGCTGCAAACCACAACTATATCATTCTTACCAGCCCTTTTCTATCTCTTGAAATTAAGATAGAAAATGTAGCTTGTTACTAAAAACCCCCCACAAAGCTTTCTGTCCTGAAGACTTTCTCATGCCAGAAAACTTCACCATATCAACCATTGCAAACATTTTAAATCCATACAAGTCCCAGTGTAATTTGTTACTATAGAAGTGATAATGTATTGGAACTAGTGCACTTATATATACCTGTGATTTGTCTGGCACTATTGTCAGAGCTGCACATATAGAAAAGTAATCAACACCTTCAATCCAATCGGAATGAAGAATTCAACAGCGACGTGGTATAAATTTGAATAAGCAATTGGATTAATTTACTGAAAAAGTTATTTTGTGCAAGTTTAAATTTTAAATTTCAGTTTAAAATTTCAGCTTTAAAAGCACTTCCCATCAAAACGAAAATCATAACCTGCATTTTACAGATTATTCAAATACCTATGTGAGCAGGAATTGCATCATTTCATCGTTAAAGAAAGAAAATTGAGTTTTATGCAGCAGGAAAGTCCTCTGTTAATATTGCCAATTTTTTTCATAGTAACCTTTGAAATGCACCTGCCCTGGGTTGTGGAGCTTTGACAGATTGCACCCTGATTTCTTGGCCTGTTCCACTGAGATAAGCCTCCTATTTCCTATATATAGCACCATGTGGAACATGCATTGTGAAAGACATAAGGAGGAAAAACCTATAAGCTTTATTTGGTCTGTTAGGGGATTACCATTTGTATTTGTGTCTACTTGCACAAGAACCCCTGGCTTACTATGCAGGTTTTGATGGATGTATATCAACAACATAGCAATTACTGCACAGTGTCTAGAACAGTAGTTCTGTTAGATATTTTTTAAACTGCCCTGTTTGTTACTTCACCAGGAGAATGGTGAAAAGGAACTATGAGAAGAAGAGGCACCACAACTTCACTTCCTTTCCTTCAAAACACAGTCATGGAAATAAAGAGAGAAACACTTTTTCACCAACAGCACTCACACACCTTGTATCTTACTTCAATCAGTGCTGTAACTGCACGGCTCACACAGTGATTAATTATTTTATCCAAGCAAAGGTTGATTGAAGAAAATGTATATCACACATTTTGTTTTTGTTTTACATCGTGACAAAATGCATTCAATCCAATAGTTGAGTTTGTCATTTGACATTTCTGCATAATTAAAAAAAACAAAACAAAACTATTGACTGAGGTGAATTTGAAAACAAATTTGACTCACTGTAGCACTGTGGATTAATTCAGTATGCCTTCATTAGCTTTCCCTAGCATTTGTTTCCTAATACATTTTACATTTACAACTTACATTATATTTAAATTTACATTTCACTGTTGCATCTAGTGATTTGACATATTGCAATATACAGTAAGCTAATGAAAATCTGGCTCCAAATATGTTTTATTGATATAAGTGATATAGATATTATTTTAGTTATATTTGTTTTAAAATGTCAGAAGTCTCACTATATGGCTAGAAAACAAACTGATCTCTTGTTCCAAACTCGACTGGGCCGTCCACTACTGAGTACCGCTCCTTTGTAACAGCTGGTCATTTTGAAAATAAACCACACACACACACTGTCATTGTGCCTTGCACATTTTGGCAGATCTAATTGATGAAATAGCTGTTTGTGTGCTCTGACCCCCATTTGCAGCTTCTCCATTATCATTCCCCATGAATCTGAATGACTGTTTACACCACCTGCTCAATAAAACACAGATTGTCAGATTCATTTCAACTTACAATATATTAAAAGACTTTTTGAATCAAAGGGGTAAGTGTTTTCTAGTGTAATTTGGTGGCATATTTGGTAAATTATCTGCTCAGAGGAAAAACTCCAGTCTCTGTGACGTTATCACAACATGCATTCACTCAAAGCACTCTTTACATGAAGTCTGTTTTGTTGAACTTATCCACTGTTCACTGATGGAGACTTGAGTGCAAAACTGTTTGTGGCAATTGCAGTCCTGAAGCTATAATAGCAATTGTAGTCCTAGCCATCATAGCACAACTGTTCATATGAATTGAGGGTCCAAAGCCATCTTTATGGTTTTTAAGTGGTACCATCCTCAGTGATCTCAGTGATCTTTAGGCTGAACTGTGTTTGGCCATCCTCAGCAGCAGCATGTGACTTCCAATTGATGAGAACTCCAACCAGATGTAGGGCATCAGGATGGATCAGGCAGGTCCGGAGAGCAGAAGAGGCCAGGATCACTGGTATCTCAGGAGTATCATGTGTAGCTCGACAGAAAGAGAAAGGGAGAGAGAGGGAAAGAGAGGGAGAGATTATTAGGTATGCTTATTGTCCTGTAATGGTTAAAAACAATGTACTTTGCGTGAGTGCAAGCAGGGACTCCGGCAAGACTAGCTATGACAGCAAAACTAAAAGGGAGAGCCAGAAGGTAACACAGACATAAGGGCGCCCTGGGACATAAGGCGGCCAGCCACTCCACCATCAAAAATAATAAGTGTAATCAGGGCTTCCTTAGTGGAAGTCTACGTGTCCTGGGTTGAAGCTGAACCTTACATGAATTGCTGTAGCAGCAACGCTGTTTGTCCATAGGGGGCGCAGTGATCGCAGCTCAGCACGGTGAAGTGAGCTGAGCCTCAGCTGCCGTTAATGACGCGGTGGGTATATGAGGCTTCACTCCTCATCTCTAAGGGGACAAACAACACTGTTCTGTTCTCGGAGAACAGCACGGAGACACCTTTTTACACACACGAACGGGAACAGACTGGTCTGTTCGAACGGGATAGAAAGACTGACGACACGTAGACTGTCTATGTCATAAATTAATAACCTCCACTGAAGAATAAGACTCCGCCACAGTCTCCACTGGAGCGCTGAAAAGCAGAGTATCAGTGCAGGCAGGTGAATTTCCTGACGCACTAGTCGAGGCAGGCTGATCGCCGTGTGAAACATGGTGCCATCGCCGAGGCTGTTTCCTCTGCCCTTCTACTGAGACTGAAATATACACAGTGACTGATCGGGAGGTGGTGATATCACCATGAAGGACACAGGAGAATCGAAGGACCACCAACTAACAGTAAGTAGGACAACCCAAGCTTCACCAACCTCATTTATTCTGCATTAATATTCCATGATGAGTATGAACACGACTTTATTATGACACCATATTATAACCCAGTCCTAGTTGGAACTGTCCCAAATACTAAGTGCAGGATTAGGATGACATATTTTAAGTTATTGCAAACTTTTGGCTGTCATATTGGCCCCTCATGAGTCAAGATGTCTTTTACTTGATGCTGTATTTAAAGGTATCTGTCTATTTATTATTATTATTATTATTATTATTATTATTATTATTATTATTATTATTATACATAACTCTGTCATTGTTTATTTGTTTGATCGATCTGTAATGCATTTTGGGTCAACCTCTGTTGTTTTTAAATGTGCTCTATAAATAAAGGTTAATTCGACTTGCTCCTTGAGATGCTCTCATGCAGCTCTGTCAACAAATGCAAAGTCACTTTAGCAGCCTTGGCTTATATCAATCACTTACAGACCTGCGCCTAAAAAAAAAATGTAAATCAGCTATTTGCTCCATTGTCAACAAACGAGAGGGAACCAATGGGCTAAGCAACTGCAAGCAACTTAATAGAGCATGTACAAGCCGAAAACTTTCGATCATGAAGATAGAATGTCAAACAGAACAAGGACATTTTTCCAGAGTGTAGGCATAGATGTGTCAAGAACAGAGAGTCTAATCACAAAATGTTAACCTAGCCCTAGTTATGTACAAGTGTACAACCCTGAGCACATATATCAGTTATATTATTACATAAGGATTATACAGGGTCTGAAATGTCAGGAACCAATGGGAATATGTTGAGCAAAATCCACAAAAACATGATACACATAGTGCATAATGGTGAACTTGTAGAGCGTATGTTCAGAAAATTAAGTATATGTAGATTTACTCTCGTTAGTTCCTGACTTTTTGGACACAGTGTAATTGTAATCTATTTTTTTCCATCTAACTACGTGGCTGCTCATTGATCATATATTATTTTAGATCTGAATAAGCTTTCCTACTTTCCCATGCACCTATACTCAAGTCTAATGGCTCTGTTTCTACAACGCCAAAATCAGTTTGACAAACCTGGGTTGAATCTTCATCCTCTGAGAGTTGTGTGCTTGTTTCCCAGTAATCTTTTGGCCCCGGACTGAATAATTCACATTGCCTGGTTCAGTTGTCTCTCCCTTTTTCCTCTACAGCAACACTGAACTGGAGCTGCTCTCAATCATTGCAGCACCTCTGAACAGCTTGAGAGAATGTAGAGAGCGTGCAGGCCAATTAAATGACCGTCTAACAGATTGAATGGCTTCTTAAACTAATATAGCCCACATTAGGCAATATTCAGTATTGGAGACAAACCTCAAAATGGGAGATTTTCTCAAGATGAAGGTGACTTATGGTGATGGTAATCATAAAAAAAGTCATATTTCAGTTGAAATTTTTAATTATGCTTTGATATTTTTATTTGCTTCAGCATTTCCATACAATGATTTTGTATTTTGTTAATTTAACTAGGTTTCTCAACTGGGAATCTTTATTTTCTCCATACTGATGATGACTGTGTTCGTGCTTGTTTCCCAGGTGGCTTTGCGAATCCGGCCTCTGAGCGACGTCGAGATAGAAGAAGGGGCTGCAATAGTAGCCCACAGAGTGGACGACCAGGTAAGAGTTTGGCATCCTTATGTGTGTATTCGCAACCTGATTTGTATGAAATTCCAACCAATGAAAGAGTTGTGAGTTGGTTTTTCTTTGATGTCGTACGAAAGAAGTAATAAGAACGAAAGAAGTAATAAGAACAGGTACAACCACAAACACCAAACCTTTATATCTTTTTATATCACTTGAATATTCGATTGCGGTCATGTTTATGCATGATTTATATTTATGTGCTATTAGCAATTAGATAGTTTGCTACATGTTACAATGATAGCTTAGTTGTGCCTCCTCTTGGCTAGCGACACCAAACTAGTCTAGTCTTGTGTTAGATAGTTTTAGGTTTCATTGGTCGGGTAGTGCTGCACACCATGACAACATCTGAGGCAAGTTTTATGGTAAATCCAACGTTTTGTTCAATTTTCAAATTAGCCCTCACATGCAAGAAAAAAAAAATATGCATGGAAACAGTCTATTTAGAATTATGCTTTTAAAAGTTTTTGATGGAGAACAATCTGGGCTCATCCCCACATGATTAACAGTCCAGATAATACCCCCTGGCTTCTAATAACAATATATCTTTTTACAAATGGCTGCTTAGCCCTTTAAACTCCCTGGACCTTTTGATGGGTGTAGACATACATGCTTGTTACTACTTAGTTTTCCTATTTTTTAACTGTATTTACTGAATAATTCATAGTAGTGACTAAATCATCTTCTTTTATATGAATAACTGAAGAATAAGTTAGAACAGTAAAGGGTTAAGCTGCTGTTTGTTGCTGACATGAAAATACTCTTTTGATTCTTTTGATCATTGAATTATTATATTTGTGTCATCATGACACTGGAGAACTGAATCAGAACACACTGTGTGAGTGCAAGGACCAGCACGAATAAATGTGTTTTTCAGATATTGTTCCACAGCACAAGAGAAAGCACTGTCTGTAAAGCAACCATTGGACCTGAAGCCATTACCTGATACATTTATGTGTTTGTGGCTGATTGTGGCTCGAGCACTGAAAGTTCTCAATCTGTATTAAAGGTCTGGATAATAATATATCAGAGGTAACCTAAGGTCTCTGACTGGAATATTTAACACATGACCAGAGACTATGTAAGTGTCTGTTGTGTCACGATGCTGTCTACAGGTCAGGGCTGATTATTACCGCTATTAGTGGAATGAAGAGTGCAAAGCTCTGGGGTCTGAGTTATATTTAGGTTACACTCTGGGAATGAATCCTTTCACACAGCTGTGATTACTTATGGTAATTTAGCGATTGATGACGACAGTGGTAACGAGGATGATGCTAGGTTTTAAAATAATTGATCATGCGTAATGGTTGTTGCTGTGTTATTATAGTCATTTGGTTAGGCAGCAACATAGAGAGAAAACAGGATTTTAATTTGATTAGTAATGTTTGGAGTAATCCATCCAAATCCAAATTTGTCAAAGCCCCAATTAAGAGCTGGTAAAAGACACTTGTGTTTACAAAGAGAGTGTGTAGTGAACATATTTGCAGTAAGTTCAGTTTCCAAGAAGGTTATTTGACAAAAGGAATCAGCAAATATGCACTGACAAGGACATTTCTGTCCTTGTGTCCTTGGATTTAAGCACCACAAATAAAAGGACTGATCATAATGTGTTGTCTGAACCACTTGAACTGGCTTGTTTAACTGAGAATATTTTTGTTAGGTATGATAATCATGTTTCAAAAAGACATGCAGTTCTTTGTCTGCACCTTCCGAATAGTTACAAAAGAACCAGTTACAGTGCTGTGAAAAAGTATCTGTTTTCTTGTTTTTGTGTATATCTCATAATAATTATTTCAGAAATTAAAACAAAATCTATAAATCTAAAAAGATAAAACAAAGGGAACCTGAGTAAACACAAAATACAGTTTATAAATGATAATGTTATTTATTGAAGCAAAAAAGTTATCCAATACCAACTGGGCCTGTGTGAAAATGTATTTGCGACTGTAGTTACTAATTCCCCAAATCTATGAAACTGCATTCATAATGGGCTTCAGCTGGACTAGATGCAACCAGACCTGATTACTGCAAACCCTGTTCAATCAAATCAACACTTAAATAGAACTTTTTCAACAGCATGAAGTTCGTTAAAAGATCTTACCCAGTAACACACTATGCCAAAATTGAAAGAAATTCCAGAAATGAAGAGGAAGAAGGTGATTGGAATACATCAGGCTTGGAAGGGTTACAAAGCTATTTCAAAGGCTCTGGGACTCAAAAGAACCACAGTGAGAGCTATTATCTCCACATAGAAAAACTCGGCACAGTAGTGAATCTTCCCAGAAGTGGCCGACCTTCCAAAATCCCTCCAAGAGCACAGCAACTACTCATCCAGCAAGTCACAAAAGAGCCAAGGACAACATCAAAGGAACTACAGGCCTCTCTTGCATTAATAAAGGTCACTGTTCATGATGCCACTATAATAAAGACACTGGGCAAAAATGGCATCCATGGAAGAATGGCGAGGCAAAAACCACTGCTAACCCAGAAGAACATTAAGGCTTGTCTGAATTTTGCCAAAACACACCTTGATGATCCTCAAACCTTTTGGGAGAATGTTCTGTGTACTGATGAGTCGAAAGTGGAACTGTTCGGAAAACAGGGGTCCCGTTACATCTGGCGTTAACCAAACACAGAATTCCACAAAAAGTACATCATACCTATGGTTAAGCATGGTGGTGGAAGTGTGATTGTGTGGGGATGCTTTGCTGTTCAGGGCCTGGGCATCTTCTCTACCAGAAAATCCTAAAGGAGAATGTCTGGTCTTCATTCCGTACATTGAAACTCAAGCGCAACTGGACTATGCAGCAAGACAATGATCCAAAGCATAGGAGTAAGTCATAGTCCTAGAAGTAAGGGGAAATCTGATCTCCAGTTATCAGAAGCATTTGGTTGCAGTTATTGTTGCTAAAGGTGGCACAAGCAGATTTTAAGTTTAAGGGGGCAGTTGGATAACTTTTTTGTTGCTTCAATAAAAATAAAAAAATAAATATAAACTGTATCGTGTGTTTACTCAGGTTGCCTTTGTTTTATGTTTTATTTCGTTTCAAGATCTAAAAGTATTTAGTATGAGATATTCACAAAAACAGAAGAATTGTGGATTGACATCCTATCCAGTGTATTATCCTTGCCTCACACACAGTGTTCCTGGGATAGATTCGGGATCCACCATAAATGTGTTATTTTATATCATAAAATCAGGGGCAGACAAAATACCAAGCACACACTTTGGACAAGCAGATTTCTGTTAGTTATTTATTTGTATTTGCCCAGTGAACAACAACAACAAAAGCCTACCTGTAGTGTATTTCATGAAAATATCATTTCATGCTCTGCATAAACTTAAAGAGCTTCACAGAATGCTGTCGTATAACTCTTCTGCTTACTACATGCAGTCACCTACGTATATAAACAGAAAAACTAGCCAGACTTGAATAATATCATTTACATGAGATGCAAGGACAGAACACCTTATCTCATAGCCAAAACATTTGCCAACGTCTTACTTACTTTTTTGTTGAGAGCGCAAACATGAAGATAATAATCATATACTCATTCATTTAGTCTGTATTAATATCCTTAATATAATTAGCTAACTAGCTCATGATATGTGATTATATTTGTAGCCTAGTTCCTGGCAACAGAAACATGGGGCTGAGCAGCACATCAGAATTGTTGCTTGCTCAATGGGCTAGCTAATAGCCTACATTTATGATATGTCAGCACCTGTTTATTAGTAAAGCTTATATTAATATAAAAAAAACACACAAAAAATTAAAATTGACAAACAGACACATGGTCACTTTAATAACAGTGTTTATACACATTAACTACACTACTATATGCATTACATTTTGTGATTATAATCAGTAATATTGCAATTTCTTGACAGTATTACCAATCAAACATTCTTCAGTGTAATTACTTATTGTCTCTGGGCAAAAACAACTTGTCACTCAATAGATATGCACATGCACTGAGGTCTGAAATGAAATCTGAATAGAATGTAAATTTAAAATAATCATATTACTGTAAGATCTGAAACGAGTCCCGAGTCTACTTTAATTGCGTAGTGTATTTGTGTTGGTACAGTGTATGGGGCAGTTTGTGCACATCAGAGGGCTTAAGAGTCCACAGAGCAAACAGATTATGTGAGAGGTGACGGGATTGTGCTCGCAGCGATTAGCAGCACACACACAAGGGCTTATAGGTTTTGTATTGTGTTTGTGCAACCACATGAATGAACGAGATGGAGAGAGACACAACCTGTGGTCCCAATGATTTCTCAGTTACACACACACACACACACACACCACATATACGCACTACATAATAAAGCACTCAGAATAATGCCTCAAAGATAGCACAAGCACAGATTCATATTCATGGAAATGTAAATATTTTTGAAATTGTAAAATGTAGACACACAGCACACACACACACACACACACACACACACACACACACAGCACACACACACACACACACACACACACACACACACACACAATAGAGCACACAGTACTCCCACCCTCATATCCTGCCACCTTTTAATCAAAATCAATTAGCCAGATTTGCTGACTGACCAAAACAACATCGTGAGTGTAGTGTGTGCAACATGTACCATATGGCTCTGCTCATCTTCAGGCAGGTTGAGCCAGCTTAGCTTCGTTTACAGGCGACACACTCTACTCTTCCCCCAAGAGGGAGAACTCTGAGGGCGTAAGCCCCTTGAGTCTGAGCTCAGCCTTGGAGCTTTAGAGGGATTAGACAGCAGCCACCTGCTTCGATCCACCTGTGCAGCACACAGCGCTGGCAGGATGCTTCATAATTCTGTCATAATTCTTGCACAAGCTTGTCTTCATACTTTCATGCTATACATTTGATTTATTTTTGAGATAAATGTGATGTTAGGGTTGGGGGTTGGGGTTAGTCAGAATAACTTTGTGCACTTTTTAATGATGTTTGGGATTTGAATAGGATTCTAATTATGTTGCTGTAAATTCAGAATGCCTGTGGAATACTACATCCTCCAATGATGATAAGATGTTCCTAATTACGGAAACCCCAAACTTGCTAGGGCTTGCCTATGCTAACTCTGAGGATATAGAGTTATAAAGCTGTCTTATGGTTTTCCTGTACTATCCCCCAATCAGATGTTGTCATAGACATGACTGAGCTTTTATTGACGTGTTACTTACACTGTCTATTAGTCTTCATGAATTGTCTGTTTATATAACTATTTTACAGTAGGCAGTCTCATATGCTTATGATAGTGCTTTCCAGACAGATGTATTTGTATTTATATAGAGTGCCATTAGCTGTTAAAAGTCATGTGGAAGGAAAAGGGAAAGGAGTGGTAATGTAAACAAGCAAGGTGCTGAGTTGCCTCATTGATATGCATCATCAATGTGTAATGTCACACAGGTAAGGTCTGGTCTTCAAGAGTGAGATAAGGCGGGTGCAGATGTACGTGCACGCACGTGTGTGTATGTGTGAGCGCGCTCTATTTACAGGCAGATGGACAACTTCATCTATTAGAGCTTCATAAAAATACAAGATGCTCCCATCATATGGGTCAGCTCTTACTTACTTGTCATATAATTGACACCAGTATTATAAATATAATACTATGAACAGTGTTATTAAATGTTTATTTTTTTATTTGGGGAAAAAAAATTGAAAGCAAAAAAGAACCCAAGTTATAAAATGATAACATTATGTATATTCAGCTCTAAAAGTATCAATATTAAAATGATAAATGTTTATACATATTGAAAACTATTAATTTCTACAGTATCCACCTTTTTCACTATTAAAATGGTCAATATTTCAATCTATGAACTCAGTTTCCCAGAACACATCATGGCCTGCAGACATGGCCACCCCTACTACACTTCCCAGAATCCACTAATGTTGACAGATTCCCGCTCACCAGACCTCTGATTGCATTCCACTGTTCCCAATCACCCAAACATTTAAAAACAGACCCTGTGTCTGAAATCTGTACTGTGACCGTATCTACTGCATTAGATTCAATACCTACTGCTCGGCCGTTGATACAGTACGTACTGATCGGTATATGTGTGTAGTATGAATACAATCCGGACATACTACATCCGCTATGTTGGCACTGTCGTATGACCTACAACTTCAAAAGAGCCGACACGTTGCATTCCGCCATTTTTTTTTATTCGGACAGCTTTTCTGCACCAGTCCTGTTGCATTATGGGATAGCGCAGCATCCATCGGTTCCATACTGCAGAATCTTGGTGGAAGCAGTAGGTCATCCAGGTATTTCTCGCCTACTGTGTTATCATTACTGAGAATTCTGACATGCTACTCCTTTGGTGTAGTGCTTTTCGCCTACTGTATAGTAGGGTAGTAGGGATATTCGGACGCAGCCAGACTCTCATGCCACACACAATAATTGTTGCCTTTGATTCCATGACTGTTCTGTTTCTGACTTTGATTGTTTCTTGGTTTTTCGTGTTTTGAAGTTTCCCTGTGAATGCTGATTGCTCATTGCCTGACCTGACTTTGACTTGCATAATGATTTGGATTTGTCTGCCAGTCCCTTAATAAATAACTCTAACTGCACTTGCATCCATCTCAGCCTACTCTCTCTGACACAGGCATGAATGCTGTACTACATGTACATATAATACTGGTCATATTTCTCTGTTACAGGAGAAGGCAATAAAGTTTTAAAAGTGCAAAGTGACAAAATGTCACCCAGAATAATAATCCAAAATACAATGGTTACATCAAATCTTTTAAATCAAGTCACACGAAAGGACAATTTTATAAATGTAACAAATTCTCTATAGTTTCGTTTAAGATATTCACTCACACACACACACACACACACACACACACACACACACACACACACAAAGCCATAGTAAATTGGTATATGATGGTATATGATACAAAACCACTGAACCGAGTAACACCATGAATCCATGTACTTCAGTTGTATACTTAATTATAGATATTTTCTGTATTTTGTAAAAAGTTGAAGCAGCATTGCAAGAGAGCTTGGTATTATATTAAAAACATATAGACAACCTTCATTAAAATACAAACCAAAAGGAGAACCTTCTTTCTTTACATTGAAACTAAATTCATACCCAAGCCATGCACTATCAGAATATGCCATCAGTGATGGACAGAGCTTGATGGGCTGCCTTACAGGACAGGTACGACTCAGTGACTGGCAGCTGTAAACACAGTGGATGAGGTTTGGAGATTGTGCTATTGTGTGTAGGGCTGCTGTGCTCTCTCTCTCTTTCTTTATCTCTTTCTCTCTCTCACACACACACACACTTACAGATGCACACACAGAGGGGAAATGTTTTATAGGGAGGCCTCGTTGTCATGGTGATCCGTAGACAAGGTCAGCGCCATTGTTTGTTTTCTTTTTTCCTCCCCTCGTACAGTGGCATCAGTGCTGATGGACATGACAGTCAGAGAGAGATTGGAGAAGAAGAGAAAGAGCTTGAAACATCAAACACTATTTGATCCTTATGAAAGTTTAAAGATCCAGAGTGCACTACATTGCACCTGTAACGTTGTCACAGTCAGGATTCATCGATGGCTTACTGTCAAACTTACTGGTATTATGGGAGGTTTGTTTGGTGTTGTGTCAACCCAAAGTCTGCATATAGTTTGGAAAGGTTGCACATAATATCCTCATGGGTCTTCATATCCTGCAGTCACCAGCACAAGTAATTTTGCAGGAAAATCTGGACTGAAAAAGGACAAGCTGAGTGTGTAAGTGACAGACAGAGAGTGAACAGTGAAGACAAATAGACAGAAATATCTCACACATCTTGGCCATAAAACAAAGAGCTGCATTCATCTAGACTCAGCACGAACTTTACCTGAGAACGTGGCAAATTCCTCCCTTTGTAGGCAGCAAAGCAGCTTTTCCGAGTCATCTATATTCGGTTTCTGCCGTCTTTCAGCTCCTCCTGTTTCTGGGAGCAGATTCAAATTGCGTTCACCTTGAGGTGGACAATACTGAGCGAGTCTGAGCAGAAAGGGAGCCAGTTTACTGCCACTAGAGCCGGCAGTTATCTGTCCACTCAGATTAAAGAAGTTCTTTTCCAATTTAATTCTGGCCTGTTCTGTTGAAAGCCCTCTTCTTTTCTGTTAATCTAGCCAAATGTTTTCAGGGTCTCTGCTCAATGGCCGTGCTGTTGTGGCCTGGCATATTTCGGAGCGGATAATAATTACTTGTCACAAATTGGGCCAGCGAGGGCCGAACGAAGAGTCTCACCAAATAGTGTGTGGTGACTTTTATAGGTTTGGTGTTTGAATAGGCCCAGAGCTGGAGCAAGGAATAGCACTGCAAACAAAAACGGCCTTCAACAGGCATGATTTAGGTTCGGTCCGGGCCAGGGAAATGCTGACAGTTAGACCCAGAGCATTTACAGGTTTACTCTCGGTATTGTGTTTTTTATGGTTTGACTGCACTTCGTTTCCCTGTGCTTCTCTGTAAATGTCCTTCATTGCAGAATTCTCTTTTTGTTTTGTTGTTTATTATGGGTGGTGCATTTACACAGCTCTTTTAGCTCAAAACCTGGAGTCCTACCACTACCTTGGCATCTCTGTTCTTGTGTCAGTTGAAAATGGACTAAGAACAGCTGTTATTATTTGCAACAATTATGGACTGTTTATTAACTTTCTCTGAGCTTTCTGGCAGGAATAGTCTTCTCAGAGTATCAGAGTAAGTTCACAGGAGCTACTTAAAGCCAAGAATATAAACACAGTAACCCTCACTCTGTTGGAGGCCTGACAGTATTAAAACCGGGTTAGGAAAAGTTGCTAGTGAATTTAAGGAGCCTGGAGAGAGGGGAACCAGGTTAATGTGTAGTCATTAATAGACTGGTAACGTCTGAAAAAAAGCCCCAGGGGGTTTTTCAGAGTGGACTGCAAAATTTGTCCTCATTATGCACTACAGCCTCTCTCCCTCTTTTTGTTTCTTCTTTCACCCACTCATAATCAGATAAGTTGGGCTCTAGTGATAAGATGTAACAGTTGAGGGGAGTTGAAAAGGCTTCTCCTGGCATATAAACCCTCCTCAGGACATCTCTCATAGAACTCTTCAGCTGCTCATGATTGTCTGTACATTCATCCTCGATGAGTGCTCTTATTGAATCATTTGGTGTTTAGATATCTGATCATGAATTTTTCTTCGTGTCTGCGTGGGTTTCCTCTGGTTTTTTTTTTTTTTTTTTTGGTTTCCTCCCACCTCCCAAAAACATGCAGTAAGTGGATTGGCTATTCTAAATGACCCCTAGGTGTAAATGAGCATGTGAATGTGTGTGTGTGTGCACGGTTGCCTTTGATAGACTGCCATCCCATCAGGGTGTATTACTACCTTGCGCCCAATGTTTCCATGATCCACCATGACCTTGAGGATGAAACAGTTACTGAAGAGGAGTGAATAAAATAATGATAAAGATGACCTTTTTTTTTATCTGAACATACATTATTTTATCTTCAGTATCTATATCGACAAAAGAGTAAAATATTCACCAACATGAGCTTAGTGATGCAAGGGTTTATTTGCTAATGTGTGATCAAACAGCAGTCATTGGTGCATGGTATCACTTTAGATAAAGTCACTTGTTTGATGGTGTTGGCATGGTGTAACTAGGGACACAGTGAGGTTGGCTTGTAGTAGATAAACTCAGAGTGCACACTTAAGCAGGTAGACTGAAGGAGAGATGAGGTTACTGAAGTAACTTCTGGCCCACAGAAAAATAGGCTTCGTTTGAGAACATTTTGGGTTCTAAACCTAAATGTTCCTAAACTTAAAATTACACTAATCTTTTTGCAATGTCAGCATAATTTGCTTGAGTAAAAAGTAAGACAAAATCATTCAAATCATTCACTGCATGCAAGCACAGAATTTTGTATTGTTACAATAATTGATAAATAGAGATTATACAGCTTATAAGAGTTACTTATACAGGATTTATACAGGATTTGTAGGCCTGTTGTTTTTGCCCATTGTGGTCTCTGGTGTGTATGTGGCCATCACAGCATCTCAGTCTGATATTACATACTGTAATTCAGTAAATTTTATTATATATCGGTGTTACATGTAGAAACTGAGAAACTTCACTGGTACTTAGGTGATCAAACAACTATCACTTTATAACTTTTGAAAAAAAGTTTAAAAATTACCTTTTTTTTCTTCAAAACAATCTACATGACTGTTTACTCCTCACTGAGTGAATTTTATTGATTTTTTTGAAAACAATAATCAGTGGATCTCCTCATTTACTTGCTTTATATACTATGCTAATGATCAGTTATAAAATGAGATAGTGGATATTGCATATATCGGGAGGGTGTTTATGAACGGCTGTATGTCCAATATATTATTTAATGGATCAGGCGGTTCTCTCTGCGTGACTACTTAATGCATGTACACAACCCCGAGGCTGGCCGCCTTCTGCTCAACCAAACAGAAAGAGAGAGAGTAAGGGAGAAGGGCAGAAAGCATGGAGAGATGCTGTGATGGCCACATACACACCAGAGACCTCAGAGAGCAAAAACAACAGGACCACAAAAACAGTCCCTCCTGTATGAGTTACACAACAAATATCTCCATCAACAACATGGTCCTGTGTTTAAATTAGCAACTATGTGCAAACACAGTCTCCCACTGCTGTCCATTGAGATGGAGTGTATTTTTAGACTAATTATTGATGGCCAGGTTTGTAGATAGACAGGAAATATAGTTTGAATGGTAAAGGGGGAAAAAACTTTAATTGAAAAATTAGCTTAAGACTTTCTGTGTAAAAAATGCATCTGCAAAATACAGCACATCATTCTCATAGATGTATTTGATAAAATGGATTGGGGTGTTGGGGTAGCTGTATTTACGAACATCTTAACTAGCAGTATTTCCTCTGCAGCTGTAGTCTAATTAAGATGAAGTGCACTCTGCCATTGCAAGCTGTCCGATTGAGAGGGGCTGCTTTTCATCTTTCCATGGATTGAAAGCCTTTATTAGGAGGCATTTTTTGGCGACACTTTGCTGTAGGTAAGATCTCCTTTCACTCTCACCCAAATCAAATACACACATTAAACATTTGGAGGAAGATACAGCAGCAGAATTGGTTTTAAAAGACTTGTTTACTCCCTGAGCAACCCAGCTTTCTGCATTTATATTTGTCTCACGCTTCTGCAAAAAGCAAGATGAGCCCTTTTTAATAAGCTCCCAGCACACTTCACACCTTCTTAGCGATTAGGGTACTTATTATTATTATTATTGGGTATGTACACGTGCACACACTTTTGCAGCTATTCATCCTCAGTACTCAATGATAAGAAGTCATTTTACCACTTCCTGCTACAGAACAACAAAACAATGTGGGTTTTTTCCCCGTAATTTCCTCCTTTAAGTCCATTGATAGGAGCTGTGGGAGACGCATTAAGTTACTGTGGCCTGGTAACAAAGAAAGAAATGAAAAACTATGCCAGCGTTTTCATAGCACAGTGTCAAACACCATTTACAGAATAGACGTACACAACAGTTCAGGATTTCGCGATTTTACAATTGCAGAAATTATCGCAAAATCAAATCTGCCATATTTGCTAGAGCTTGCGGTTTTTCAAAATGACTGCACTTTTTCAGCAGATTTAGGCCAAGACGCGTCATGTGACGTCATCACAATGCACATTCAGCCAAAGATGTCTTCGGTTCACGTGCGTCGAACATGAGTACAGCTATAAGGTCTCATTTACCAACAAACATCACAGTGAAAGACCGTGCAAATCAATTTCGTACAATAGCAATTTCGCCAATTCAAGTAGTTTTCTGCAAAAAAGCACAAAAAACTCTGCAAGTTGCATCTCAAATTTTTAAATTCATTTTTAGCTGCAACAATCACAACAAACTCTTGTATGGCCTGACAGCTACAGTTTTTATAATTGAATTTATTATGGAAGGAATAATGAATGATGTGAAGTTGATTATCTTCCTTTAACAGCACCTCCCGAAGTGTTTTATTCCTCTTATACCAAAGCAGTTTGCTAATCATGCCAGTTTTTTATTTGTTAAAAAACATGTCATGCATTTTATCCATTTATAGTTACATTTAATGTTGTGGAATGTTCATGAAACATGTTAGTTCATGTCACTTGCATTATAACAGTTTTCCCATGGTGGAAAACATTACAGCTTTATTTTACAAAACACTGACACTGGAGACTCCTTCCAAAAAATATCTCCTCACAGAAAACATGTCTCCTAGAATGAGTGCATTAATATAAACCTGTGATTTGCCTTGCAGCTGCCACTACTGTCAGAGCCATGCTGTTATAGGAAAGTAAGCAATACCTTTTGACAGCCACAATTCACCAGGGATATGGTATAATATTTAATATATACTAATACTATGTTTTGAAGGAGGCCTTTGAGATATTATGATACATGTATGTGACATGTAAAAATGTTCTCTCTCACATTCTTATGCCTCTGTGGGTTTAGTCAGGAAGTCAGTCAATCAAGTAAAAAAAAAAAAGAACAACATAAGCAGCATGTGAAGACGTGGACACAGAGCTGTTAAACTGTCTGGAGCTCTGGGAGCCGGCATGTTTGTTATGGTCTCAGTAATTGGCTATTGTACTAGATAGCTGTGCAATGCTGACCTTTATGTCATGGCCTCACAGTCAACTTTGACCTTGCTTCCTAATTCTGATCACGTCAGCTGTAAAGATGTTAACAGTGCAGTCTCCTCTAGGGATCATATCGTGCAAATCTGAGGAGTTACACTTTGTATGTATGTGCTTTCTAGGGATGTGACCAAATATAAATACATTACTTGGAATAACAGATAATGTGTTCTAAACTGATACAAATACAGATGCAAATAGGATGCACACTATTAGCTTTTTTTTATTTAGAAAGCTTGCTATACAAAAAAGTCACACAAATGGAAGGTTTTTATTTTCATGTGGGTGAGCAGGCAGATATGAAGCTTGTAATGCATTTCTCTTGTTCGTTCGTTTATCTTTAGTTATTTTAGTTAAATTAGGCTAGTAATTTGTTTATATTTTTGGAAATAGAACAAACTAAATATGTTAGAAAATATAATGAGCAGGTACAAACAAAAAAATTATTGTGTGAGTGGGTTTAAAAATGGTCCTTAACTCAGGTTGAGGAACTATCAGAGCCAGAGGCATTTATTCAGTCTCTCCATATCTAATATGCACAAATATTATCAATTAAATACATAGCATAATTTGTTGCTCTGTTAACCCTGTTTTTCTTTAGCTCTACCAGACAAACATTTTTGCTTGAGTTTGGTTAAATATTGAACTCAAAGATGCCCTCTTTCACTGCTGGTCTCAGAAGATTTACAGTTAGACAGAGATAATTATCTTTATAAACTGATTACCCCCACAGTTAATTTTATATGTCAGCAGGCATGTTGGGACTAGTTTAGTATTTAGAAGTTTGCCTCCCTAGACAACACAGTGCACTGGCCTGTGCAGGTGCAGCTAGTAAAGGTGCTTGCGTTGCTAAACTTAAAACTCGAGACTCTGTCCACTGAATCGGCCCATCACCAGTAACTCTAATATGATCTAATACTCATATTAGATCAGCTGATTTTTTTAGATGACTCTTTTTGTGTGTGTTCGAATTACGCGTATGTGTATATACAGTATCAATGGTATTTTATAGTTTCAGTATAGTTTTTTTCCAAATATGTTTTATTCAGATATAAAAAAAACGCATGGAAATTGTTTACTCTTTCTTCTTTGATGTATCTCTTGAAATATGGAATATGGGGTATAAATGACACAAGCTCTTGCTGGTATTATGTTATACTTTGAGGGCGGTGGGGTTAATAATGAACAAACCATGTCACAGAGAAACTTAATTCCATCTGTGATCTTTCATAACCCCACTTCTCTCTTGTTACCTTTCAACTTCAGTCCTGATATTACATAAGGGCAATGTCAAGACCTCAGACGACCCACTCCAGTGTGGCCAGCTTAAACCCTCATTCAGCAAGTGTAGCGCTGTGTGTTACCCCGACAGCAGAAGGCTTACCTAAAGCAGTGGAGAACACGGCAGCAATGCTCTGCAACTAGGCACCGTGTATCAGGTATGCAGCTCTGGAACACAGGAGGTCCTAAGAACCTCAGAAAGAGGACACGAGGTCCCTAGGGATCGTGGAATGAAGGTGCAGCGATCAGATAGCTTTCACCTTCTTCAAGCTCAGTTCTCAGCTTTGAAAGGGTTGCTCAAAGGTCATGGCCTTTTCAAGGTCCCTGAGCTTTTTTTTTTGTTTCTGTTTTGTTTGGCTCTTTTGTTTCAGGGCAGCCTGGTGCGTCAGTCATGTCTACGTCATGGTTGCAATCTGACCATGGAACACTACAGTGCACCTGTAATCTCTCCAATCCAGCGATGCACATCATATTCTGTTCTGGACGAATCCATGTTAGAAATTCTAACAAAAGGTTATAATGTTAACTGATGCCCTTGTTTATATAAATGCAAGGTGGATAGTGTTTTGCAGTTATATAAAAAAAGAAGCACAATGTCTATAAAGAAAGAACATGTTTCTAGAACGTTACATGCCACATAATGAACATTTATATTACAATAAAATACACTGGAGAAATTGGCCTCAGTGAAATTGATATAATTGAAAATATCTTGTATATGGGCAAAGTTATAGTAATTTTTATTGTTATGACATTATTATAAAACAGTTAAATATAAGACTATTCAGCTGTTTTTATGATGCTTTTACTATTTCATGTTTTATATTTTTTGTATTCCATTGACTTCCTTTAAGAAATAATTGGTTAAAATGAGAAACATTTATCTGCCAATAGAGCAAGAAATTAGTAAGCAATGTTTAGTAAAATAGGTGAAATAATACTGATAATAGTGAAAAAGATTTAGTAATTATATGTTAGGTTTATTATAACCTTATAATAGGAAATACTAGATAAATTTTACTATATTCAAGATATTTTTACTTGTTGGTTCAAAAGGAGACGAGGAGGAATTTAATTTCTCTCCAGTGGGCAGTTGTGTAGCTGATCCCAGGTTTTATGAGGCCGGATGCTGTTGTCCAGATAATTGAGATAATTAATCAGACCCATTAATTAATCATTAATCAATTAATCAGCCACACAGGTAGTTTGTTTGTGGTATTGAGACACATGACTACAAAAGGATGATGCTAGGCAAGTTTCGTCTTCGTTTTGCAAAATAGCACCATCCATTGTTATGGTCCCTGTGGGAGGACATGTGCTTGTGTGCATGTGTGTCAGGGATAGAAATTTATTTCTTTTTTATTTTACTTGGAATATACGGTAATATAACACTCTGGAGAACCATGGGTTGTGTCACAGTTATAGACTGGCTTGTTTTCATTTCAACCAGTAATTTTTTTTGGATCACACCAATGCCATTTATTTAAACCCACACTGAAAAAAGTTTTATTCAAATACTTATTAGCATAATGCAGTTTTCTGTGGTATCAGCACGGCAAAGAATATTTGCACTCATTTAAATTTAAGGAATTGTATGAAACATGTATCATGTATCAAAAGCTTTTAAAAGCTTTTAGATACTAAGAACAAGTCTCCCTATCCTTTTTGACAGTGATGCTGACATTAAGAGTGCCATCTCCTCTAACCCTTTACAAAAGTGCAGGCTGTCATCTGGTTAAATACTGTGTGTGATATGCACACATATCAGATAGTGAATTATAGCCCTCAGCATGTGTGTGTTTGTGTTTGAAATAGTGAGTTACAACCCAAGGCCCTTTAATGCATGGACTCTGTAGCCCACCACACAACCCCAACAACCCTATAGCCTCTCCTTCACCATGCTGATAGCAGCAGGTGTTTGTGAGCCTCTTTGTATCCATGCCAACTGCCTCTTTGGGGCAACACATTGGAAGATGGGGATGGGGTATCTGGAAGAAACACACACACACACACACACACACATACATGAGCATGGATGAACATTTGTGTGCAGACACTGACAGGCTGATCATTATCAACAGAAAGCACAGAACAAAGAGCACAACACGTCAGCTGGTTTAGAGAGGCTTAAAGGGAAGTGTTGCTCACAACTGTGCCATTTGTGGACAAGATGAAGATACACAGATGCAAAAAATGTTTCAACATGTCAACTGAAACAGCACCCATGCACAATATTTGTGTAAATGCTGTGACTGAAGGAGACAGTTTCTATATATTTATCCATTTCTCAGTCAGTTCTAATGACACAGTGTGACAGAGAAGCTGTTTTAGTGAAGACAGCTCTTGGCTCAGGTCATATCACTAATTTGTGGCTTGTGCTGCCTCCAGGACGTTTGTTGCTGTGGGTGTTTAATTCCACAGAGCAGTTGTATCAAATATCGTTACATCACAGGTTTACCACCACTGAAGTGCAGCAGCCCTGCGTGACTTTGGGGTTTGTAAAATGTTTGCGAAAACTTGTTCATCTCAACACTTCTGTTCACATTATGCTCATACTTTACATATATTTTGTCTTTTTATCTTATAAGACTTAAAATGCCGCTACCTGGTATTGCACAGTAGGGGCTTCTGTTTTGATTCCGCTTTCTACCTTCTCAAGAAGTTTTTCAGTGCTACTGTCACTTCTGTCTTATTCATTAGGGATCTATACTGGAATTTGAATGCAGACCTTCTAAACTGTAACTCAAAGCCTTAACCAGTCAGCCACCACACTTAGCTCAACTAGCTTACATTGATTCAGCCAGTTCTACCACTGAATTAACTCACACTAAAAGATTGCATTGAATCAGTGTTTGCTTGTTATGTTTGTTGTGGTGGCTCAGTGGTTAAGACTTTGAGTATTTAAATATGCAAGTATTGCAAATATGCAAATATTTAAGTATATAAATGGGCAAATATGTTATACAATATCAGCGATATCTCAGAAGTGTATTTTGGCATAAGCTTTCACAATATTGATTATACTGTAGTCATATTGCCCAACACTTTAGTTCCATCCATCCATCCATCCATTTTCCATACCTATCCCAGGGGACTCAGACCCTATCCCAGGGGACTCAGGGCACAAGGCAGAGGACACCCTGGACGGGATGCACTTTTCAGTTATAAAATAAAATTTTTAATTGAATTTATCCTCACTGACAAATCAGTGTAGGATTGTCCCAATATTTATGTTTTACACTACACATTAGGGCTCTTGAAAGGCACTTTTCATAGTTAGGGGTTCTACACAGAACTTTGGAAAGGGAAGCACTGTGTTGTTCAGTTTTATATAGAACCTTTAAAGAAATCCCAGTTTTGATTTTGGGAGCCTAAAAGATGCAACTTGTATTTATGCTACTTTATACATACTATATATTTGTTATTTATAAGAACTCCGGTTCTTCCATGGGTTCCTATTGGAACCCTTTCTGATAGGGATACATTTAACTGTAGTGTTTTACATAGAACCTTTAAGAGTTCACTTAGAGGCACTACTGAGCAACCAGATGGGTTCTAGTTTCTACTGCTGTGTTTTATATATCATGAAAAACACTAATCTTACAGTGTTTTTTTTTTTTTTTTTTTTAGAAATCTTTGGTACTCTACGTTTTTGAATATAACATACTGTATATGCATTAATACAAAATCTTAAGAAAATGAAACATTTGAAACTTAAAAATAGATTATTTTACACATAAAATAGTGTTAGGTCATTTATAATAATGAGCTCTGATCTTATCCTCACACTCTGGAGAGGTTTTCTCTGGAGTGAACTACTTACACCTTGTGCACTCAGTAACACAGAGGGACGTAGTTTTGTAATATCATTGTAATGCTTGTTTTTCTTTCTGCTCCTGTGTGCCCTTCCCATAATCCTGCTTTCTTTATCTGTTTTTTTCATTATCATGTATGTCTGTTTTTGTGTATGTATGTTTCTGGTCACATGCACAGGAGGTGTAATCACTCTTGAACTTGAATTTCTTTCAACCAGGGACCCATTTAACTGTAAATAAAAACAAAATCTACAGCCCCCTCAGTATAGATTTATTTTATGAACACAATCCAACTATTGAGATATTGTGTTCATTATTTAAATGTGTACAGAAAAAAATTGGATATACTATATATTTGAACTTGTAATCTTGAATTATCCCCACACAGAACATATGTCATTAACTTTATGTTGCTATTATTTATAGGCCTACTTGTTTTGGGCATATTGAGGTTTGGATTAAATGCAGTCAATTCAAATGACCAGTCAAATATGCTTATAACTAAATACTCAATATAAAATATAGAGCTTGTAAACAACAAATTGTGGGCCTCCTGTTTTTGATTCCTGGACCCAACTTTGAGAACTATATCAGATATTGAAACCATGCCACTAACTGTCCCTGCTGTGTTGGAAATGCCAACCTGATAGTGTAACTTGTCTTGGCAGCCTCTCTAGCAGGAGTTTCACCCCCTACATCCACCTCCTTTATGAGGGATAGATGTTTTAATCAGCTGGACAGCATCCAGAACTGTCCTCCCTTTCCCATTCAATCCTCCTATGCCGCTTAATTGGTAACTTGATCATCCCCGAGGACGTGTATTGTCACCCCTGACCATTGCACTTTTATTTGTGCTAATTTAAATAATACCATATCACTAATTGATTTCATGTAATCTGTAGCCTGTTGTGTTGGGCCTGGCATATTGCTGCTGTATGTTAATCATTTATGATCTAGCACTCTTGGCTTGATTCATGTATGGCCTGGGAGGGGGGTATGGGTGCTTGCTGAAACCTTAGCAACAAATTTGAGCAAATGACATGCGTGGGCTTGACTTCAGCTTGGCTGAAAATGTTTTTATGAGTTGTTGGTTTGTGTACAGTGTCGTCATGCCTCAAAGGTCTTGTCATACTTCAGTTCCCTTCTCATTTTGCAGCTTTATGAAAACATGAATTAATCAGAAGAGCAGTTGTGCTACCTAATGCAGTGGACATTCTCATTCCAAAAACAGAGATTTCTACCTTTCTGTGTGGATCCCTATCTAGAAGGGCCTCCACAGATTCCTATCTGTTTCTCTTCCTCTATTCAGGCTAGCCCCGTTCTCTTCCTTTCTCCAGGCTAGCCCTCTCTTCAGGCCAGCCCTGATCAGCACTTCTGTTCTGTTCTGTATCAGAATAGAGAGTGTCATGCACATAATTAATAAGTAATGTAGAAACATAATGTTGCCCTGGATAAGATTGCTGCTTATATTACAGTTACAGGTCCTGAGTAAATAAATAAATAAATAAATAAATAAATCTGTTTCCATCATATCACTCAAATGATAGTTTATGGATTTTTAGATTCAGAAAACAGTTTATACAATGTTTATTACAAAAGCTGTAATGTTCCACACTATATGGCCAAAAGTTTGTGGACATCTGGCTATAATAAAAACCTCCACTCTTCTGGGAAGGATTTCTTTCCACTGTTCAGCCACAAGAGCATTAGTGAGGTCAGGTACTGATGACAGGGTTAAAGAAGAAGCATATTATTCTTAGTGTTTTTTCCAATCATACCTTGTTTGCATGTGATGCTAAACTGCTTGCTCAAGGGTTCATTTAATTATGCATAGATGGCACAGTGCAGATTCCTGTGGTGACTGTGGTTTTTTTTTTTAACCTCTGTAAACACCCAGTATGAACATAAAATTTTACGACAGCATAATAAATGCTAGTATAGAAAAACTGCAAATTAAACAGTTTACAATACAAAAAATCCTATTCAGGATCCACAGAAACATCCTCTACTTTTAACCACTTAAAGTCTTAGCTTATTATTCGCTCTTTCCTCTATAAAGTATATTATTTAGGATCTCCTATGACTTATTCAGTAAATACAGTGAAAAGAAATATATGTAACTATGAGTGAGAAATGTAATTGTGAATCCATGTTATATATTTATTTAAACATCATACATTTAGTCAGAATCTTATTCATATACTGTATGTTCAATAGAACACAGTTTGAGCTTTATCTTCAAAAGGGGTAACTAATTGTTCTTCTAAGTAAGTCGTTACTTTTTTATATTATAAATTTAAAATTATTTATAAATGATAAATATTTCATAAGCATATCAGTTCGTTTATATGGAGTATGTTTATTTACATCTTCTAGATCAAGGTACACAAGGGTCATTTTGCCAAAAGGTTAAGGAAACTGTAAATACTGTTTAGTATTTACACTAAAAGTATCATTTTAAATATTCCAATGTGGATTCATTCATTCGGACAGCCTGAGTGTACAGCGATGTCCATTATGGGAAATATTTTAATAAACAGTAAGTTCTAGTAATCAATTAAGCTAATCAGAAACACTGTAATGTAGAGTTGGGTGGAGAACTTAACACAATGAGTGGTGCCAAAGGACCCACTGTGCAGCTGTCTCAGTGTGTGTTTGTGTGTGATGGTGCTGGGTTACTTAACAGACACACACACCATATGGCCATGAGCAGGACAGTGATCCTTAATGAAACCCTTAATGTTAGATCCACACGCAAACGCATACCATAATAGTGTGCTGCTGTTGTCACTGTCACCCAGATAAACACACCAACAAACCTTTTTGACTTACAAGACACAAGAGGCTATGCAGAGACAAAAATATATATATGGTAATAATTTGTTGGTTTGTGGGGTATTTTTCCTTATCCTTGTGAGCAGTTAGTAGCTGTCTGCATCTCTGATGTCACAGGCAGGCTTTGCTAGTGCAGTTACAATGGTGTTTAATTGGAGAAAAAAAATTCACTGTTGGGTGTTAGCCCCTAAAACCAACAGAGTAAGATCCTCTTTTCTCTCTCACCAATTTCCTGCAACGTTTAATGTCATATTATTGGGAGATCCAATGAAGAAATAGAAGAGACAGATAACATTAGACTTAAAGTTCCAGAATGCAGTGAAGATATACAACGCAGCTTGGCTAGTTAGTGATGTAAAAGATGAAACAATGGTGTTGATTGAGTACAGTGATATTAGCATCAATGTTGATGCTTTGGAACCTGATCTGTTTGAGCCAAGTGTAGGGATGAGGTGGTGAGGGAGCTGGACGGACTGAAGGACTAAAGAGCTGCTGCATTGCTCTCTTTAGGTAGAGGTGAAACAGGGCTTAATCATTGGCATCACTATCAGCAGGTAGACGAATGGCATTGGCATTGGTATGGCATGTAGGAAACCAATAACCAAAGTGAAAATAGTCCAACATATCAATCAAGGAAGTTGTAAACTAAAAAATTCAACTCAGAAGCAAATATTGGACGCCACTGAAGATCACAGGTTAATTAGACTAATATGCAAGCCAACCCAAAAATTAAAGGAAAAACTGTGACTCTGATATGTTTGTTGTTGGTGAAAATTGTTGTGTACTGGTCAGACGTAATACTGCTCAAGCAATACAATTCAAGTTTAAGTAAATCTATCAGGGATAGCTATTTTTTTTTAAACGAAAAACTACGATTTACCAAAACTAAAGGTACTAGTTTCACTAACTCCAAAAGAATGATTGAAGATAATTGATATGTTACATTTAGTGTAAGCTTTGTGTAGTTTTTTCATTCAATTCAACAGGGTGCAGTCCTCATTTTATGTTTCCCTTTTCAGTTTTCATCCCCTTTTTATAGACTTGAGTTTGCCTTGTTTGATGTTTTAATTGTGCTCTTTTAAAAGTCAGATCTCCCCTCGTGCATTTCAAACAATAAGCTTCAAAGCAGCAGTGAGTGTATCTGAGGGCTCATCAAACGATTGGGGGGGCCAGTTACAGGCAGCTGCAGCATGAGCAGAGGGCTTCACAGCACTCCAGCATGAGTAGAGCTCTTGACACAACAAGGTTTCAGCTTCATGCCCCTTTTTTCCTCCAACAGCATAATTTCCAGAAAATAATCTGCAGAAAAGAGGCCAGAATGAGCAGGCTTATGAAACTGATCATCAATTCAGCAAAAGTAATATTTACCACTGGTTTACAATGACATGCTCTCCGGCTGCATTAACGAGACACTTTCAGATCTGATGATGAGGTCAGAATGTAACAGAAGGACATATTATTCTCTATTACAAACTAACTAGCTCCTTATTGTTGCTTGGTGTTACATGTGCTTTGAATAATGTTTTATTCAACTCCAGGATAAAATGTGTTAGTCTAAATGAATATGATTGCAAGAATAATCAGAACAGTGTGTCCTGCTAATAGGCCTGCAAGCGTTTATATCTGCAAGAAGTATTTATTTCTGTACTTCATAATCAAACCAATGGATTTTACATAACGATTCAGAGAATATGTGTTATAGAACTAAAAGAGACTGTCATTAACCCTTAATTGCATAAATGTTTTGCTAATCATTATTACATATTCCGGTCGTTAATGACCCGGAGTATATATCTAATGTGGATGGATCTCTAAACTGCCTCAATAGTATAAAACTGTCCTAATATTTTATTACCAATTACAAAATAATAAAATACAGCATATTTCATTACATTTTGACATTTTATTTGTCATTAAACATATGCAAAAATATATATATACGCCGTTAAAATTATAATTGACACGCTAAAATAGTGAAAGTACTTGTTAGATTCCCCCTCATGCTGATCGCCGATGCGAGCAGTGCACATGAACTGCCCTGTTCACTGTTTACGATCTCCACGTGTCTTTTGTTTTGGTTTCTGTCCTGTCTCTGCCCCTGTTATGTTATTGGTTCCTCCCTAATGTCTCAACTGTCTTGTGTTATCCCCTTGATTACGTTTGGTATTTAATCCCCTGTGTTTCCTTGTATCAACGCAAAGTATTTGCTCAGTTACTGTGTGTTCTGTCAATACCTTTGATCCTTGTTTTGTTTCCATGGTTTTTGATCTTGTTTCCGTCCTCGTGTTCACGATTCTTGTCTAGCCCTGCTTATGTTGTTTGCTGATCGCCTGACCCTCACCTGTTTTTTGACCACGCTTTTGCCTTATGTTTTTTTGGATTTGTCTGCTTATCTCTCTCTCGAATAAAGCTTTAAACTGCACTTGCATCCATCTCTCACCCGCCTTATATAACAGAATACTTCGCCTACCATGGATGCAGCAGGAAAGCAGAGGAGCTCCCGACGTTAAACACTTCTTGGGGAGGACCAGCCTGTCAGATAAACCTAGCCTGCCATTCACCACCGTAGTACGAGTGGGAGCTGGCCGACATGGCGGCCTCCACAGCTCAGCCACAGCCCCAGGTCGATAAGGCACCAATGAAGGTGTCACAGGCGTGCACGACCGAGGGCTGCAGTAAAGAAGCCAAGCGGTGTCCCACTTGTGTGGAACGTGGGATACAAGGCTCATATTTCTGCTCCCAGGAGTGTTTCAAGGGCAGCTGGTGTACCCACAAACAGCTACACAAGAGCGCGAGAGCTGAGCTTCAGCCGGAGACCAACGACGTGGTCTCCCCTGTGGAGCTTCAGCCTGAGGTCAACTTGGCGACCTCCTCTCTGGAGCTCCAGCCTGAGACACACGAGGTGGTCTCACCTGCGGAGCTCCAGCCGGAGGTTAACGTGGCGACCTCAACTCCGGAGCTCCAGCCTGAGACACATGAGGTGGTCTCACCTGCGGAGCTCCAGCCAGAGGTCAACGCGGCGACCTCAACTCCAGAGCTCCATCCCAAGACCCACGAGGTCGTCTCACCTGTGGATCTCCAGCCGGAGGTCAACGAGGCGACCTCCTCTTAAGCCATGTTCCTGCCAGAGGTCAACATGGCGACCTCCTCTCAAGTCATGTTCCAGACAGAGGCCGACGAAACGGCCTTCTCTCAAGCCATGTTCCTGCCGGAGGTCAAGGAGGCGACCTCCTCTCCTGAGCTCCAGCCTGAGACCCACGAGATGGTCTCCCCTCCAGAGCTCCAGCCAGAGGTCAACGAGGCGATCTCATCTCCTGTGCTCCAGCCTGAGACCCACAAGGTGGTCTCACCTGCGGAGCTCCAGATGGAGGTCAACGTGGCAAGCTCTTCCCCAGAGCTCCAGCCTGAGGTCAACATGGCGACCTCCTCTCAAGCCATGTTCCTGCCAGAGGTCAACATAGCGACCTCCTCTCAAGTCATGTTCCAGACAGAGGCCGGCGAAACGGCCTCCTCTCAAGCCATGTTCATGCCGGAGGTCATCGAGGTGACCTCTCCTGAGCTCCAGCCTGAGACCCACGAGATGGTCTCCCCTGCAAAGCTAAAGCTGGAGGTCAACATGGTGACCTCCTCTCAAGTCATGTTCCAGACAGAGGCCGACGAAGCGGCCTCCTCTCAAGCCATGTTCCTGCCGGAGGTCAATGAGGCGACCTCCTCTCAAGCAATGTTCCAGGCTGAGGCTGATGAGGCAGCATCCCAAGCAATGTTCTTGAGTTCCTGTTTGAGGCTGACCAGGCGGCCTCCCAAGCCAAGTTCTTGTCTGAGGCCGGCGAGACGGCCTCCCAAGCCAAGTTCCAGTCTGAGGCTGATGAGACGGCCCACCATGCTCTGCTCACGTCTAAGGACTTTGGGGCGGGGGGGGGGGGCCTCTGTTAGAATCCCCCTCGTGCTGATTGCCGATGCGAGCAGCGCGCATGAACTGCCCTAACTGCGCACTTCCGGGTTCAGTGACTTTGACTTTGTTTACGATCTCCACGTGTTTTGGTTTCTGTCCTGTCTCCGCCCCTGTTATGTCATTGGTTCCTCCCTAATGTCTCAGATGTCTTGTGTTATCCCCTTGATTACATTTGGTATTTAATCCCCTGTGTTTCCTTGTATCAACTTTATGTAAAAGGATTTGACAGCTTTTGTGTCTACTGTCCACTCCTTTTAATGTCCCTCATAATCAGTTAGTGAGACTGAAAATAATAATAATAATCCTATACAATTGTGTGCTTCCTACTTTGTGGCAACAAAAAAAAAATCTGTTTTGGGGAAGAGCCACATATGGGTGTGATGGTCAGGTGTCTACAAACTTTTGGCCATATAGTGTACAGCCGTGGCCAAAAGTTTTGAGAATGACACAAATATTAATTTTTACAAAGTCTGCTGCCTCAGTTTTTATGATGACAATTTGCATATACTCCAGAATGTTATGAAGAGTGATCAGGTGAATTGCAATTAATTTCAAAGTCCCTCTTTGCCATGAAAATGAACCTAATCCCAAAAAAACATGTCCACTGCATTTCAGCCCTTCCACAAAAGGACCAGCTGACATCATGTCAGTGATTCTCTCGTTAACACAGGTGAGAGTGTTAATGAGGACAAGGCTGAAGATCACTCTGTCATGCTGATTGAGTTAGAATAACAGACTGGAAGCTTTAAAAGGAGGGTGGTGCTTGAAATTATTGTTCTTCCTCTGTTAACTATGGTTACCTGCAAGGAAACATGTGCAGCCATCATTGCTTTGCACAAAAAGGGATTCACAGGCAAGGATATTGCTGCTAGTAAGATTGCACCTAAATCAACCATTTATCGGATCATCAAGACCTTCAAGGAGAGAGGTTCAACTGTTGTGAAGAAGGCTTCAGGGCGCCCAAGAAAGTCCAGCAAGCACCAGGACCGTCTCCTAAAGTTGATTCAGCTACGGGATCGGGGCACCACCAGTGCAGAGCTTGCTCAGGAATGGCAGCAGGCAGGTGTGAGTGCGTCTGCACGCACAGTAAGGCGAAGACTTTTGGAGGATGGCCTGGTGTCAAGAAGGGCAGCAAAGAAGCCACTTCTCTCCAGGAAAAACATCAGGGACAGACTGCTATTCTGCAAAAAGTACAGGGATTGGACTGCTGAGGACTGGGGTAATGTCATTTTCTCTGATGAATCCCCTTTCTGATTGTTTGGGGCATCTGGAAAAAAGCTTGTCCGGAGAAGAAAAGGTGAGCGCTACCATCAGTCCTGTGTCATGCCAACAGTAAACCATCCTGAGACCACTCATGTGTGGGGTTGCTTCTCAGCCAAGGGAGTGGGCTCACTCACAATTTTGCCTAAGAACACAGCCATGAATAAAGAATGGTACAAAAACATCCTTAGAGAGCAACTTCTCCCAACTATCCAAGAACAGTTTGGTGATGAACAATGCCTTTTCCAGCATGATGGGGCACCTTGCCACAAGGCAAAAGTGATAACGAAGTAGCTCGGGGAACAAAACATCGACATCTTGGGTCCATGGCCAGGAAACTCCCCAGACCTTAATCCCATTGAGAATTTGTGGTCAATCCTCAAGAGGCGGGTGGACAAACAAAAACCCACAAACTCTGACAAACTCCAAGCATTGATTATGCAAGAATGGGCTGCCATCAGTCAGGATGTGGCCCAGAAGTTGATTGACAGCATGCCAGGGCAAATTGCAGAGGTCTTGAAAAAGAAGGGTCAACACTGCAAATATTGACTCTTTGCATAAACTTCATGTAATTGTCAATAAAAGCCATTGACACTTATGAAATGCTTGTGATTATACTTCAGTAACAGTTAGTAACATCTGACAAAAAGATCTAAAAACACTGATGCAGTAGACTTTGTGAAAATTAATATTTGTGTCATTCTCAAAACTTTTGGCCACGGCTGTATGTCTGTATCTGAGTATTTGTATTCTGAGTAATTTTTTTTTTTTTTTTTTTTTGTGTGGACAAAGTGTGCGATTGTCAATCTGACAGATCAAAACACCATTAAGTAAGGAATAAGATGTGACAGGACAACAATGGGGTAGTGTGATGCGGCCCGACACAAAATAATCCCTCTCTTTGTATGTCTTCTTTCTCTTTCTCTCAGATGGTAGTGCTGATGGACCCTCTGGAGGATCCGGACGACATCCTGCGAGCGCATCGTTCCAGGGAGAAGACGTACATGTTTGATGTGGCCTTTGACTACACAGCCACACAGGTAGGCCTTGATTTGAACGTGTTAAGTCCATGTGAGTTGCATGGCATGCATCAAGTGTTAAATCAAGCATATCACAATACATTCTGAATTATAACATCTGTATGGTATAAGAGCTGATTATAAAGACAGAAACATCCCTGTGTGTTGTGAACAGGAGGAGGTATACAGGGCCACTACAAAAGGGTTAATCGAGGGCCTTATATCGGGATACAATGCCACTGTGTTTGCCTATGGACCCACAGGTTAGTGTGTCATCCTTTACTCTGTACGAGGAAATGAGTGTGTGCATATGTCTAATGGGAAACTAATGTTTTTGGGTTATTAAGCCAAGGAGACATCCAGTTTCTAAGAACACATGAGCTTCTAAGAATTCACAAGCCTTAAGACATTAATTGGCTTGTTTGGTTTGTTTGGTCTCCATGGTGAAAGCTGTCTTTGCTTTGTAAAGTTTCTCTGTAACTTTATACTAGCCACTTGAGCTGCACATAAGGCATATCTGTCTGTTCTATAACCGTGTTTTATTTTATTTTTGTAATTTTTGAGCTGCATGCTGCTTGTAAGGCGATCTGCAACGGGGGGGGGGGGGGGGGGTATATTTGAAATTTGATAATTAGTATGAGTCTAGAAACAAATTGTACGTTTAAACACCAAAATATGAGATAAAAAGATAACTTTTAGATAACCAACACAAATTAGTCCCACAAGACATTTGCATCTGCCATTTTCACTGTGGTGGAGTTGAAAGACTTCACTCAGCTTTCTGATTGGCTAACAGAAAATGATGAACTAAGTGCTGCTTCCAAATTGGGCAGAGATTCAGGAGATATTCTTAGAACTTGATATGCTTAAAGCTTAAACATACATAAGCGTATTTTAATTATATGCTCAGTTTTGTCACATAAGAATTGAAATTGAAAGCACTACTCTGTAGCTGCTCCGCTAAATCCACTGTTTATGCTGGGTGTGATTAGGTGAATTTTATTATGGAGGAGACTTTCCATTTATTCCAGTGTTTACTCAGTGTTTAATCACCGTCCATCTCTAAAGCCAGCGTAAGGTCTTTTCCTGTCTGAGAACTGCTTATAAAAAGCTCAGGATACATCAAACCTGGTCATGAACAACAGGAAAGGACCCTTGGACTTACTGTGTTCGTTCCATAAACAGATTTTCTCTCTATTTAAATGATATAGAAATGGTTGGAGTAAAACGTAAATATAATAAAGGAGAATGCTATATGGCCAAAAGTTTGTGGACAACTGACTATCACATCCATATGTGCTTTTTGAACATTAGTCCCCTTGTTTTCTGTTATAATAACCTCCACTCTTCTGGGAAGTCTTTCCACTAGATTTTGGAGCGTGGCTGTGGGGATTTGCCCATTCAGCCACAAGAGCATTTGTGAGGTCAAGTACTGATGTCAGGTGAGGAGGCCTGGGGTACAGTTGGTGTTTCAGTTCATCCTAAAGGTGTTTAGTGGGGTTGAGGTCAGGGCTCTGTGCAGGACCACTTGGCCATGTCTTCATGGACCTCACTTTGTGCACAGGGGCAGTGTCATACTGGAACAGGTGTGGTCTACTTAGTTCCAGTGAAGGGAAACTGTAATGCTACAGAATACAAAGACATTCTATACAATTGTGTACTTCCATCTTTGTGGCAACAGTTTTGGGGAAGAGCCACATATGGGTCTTGGGTGATGGTCAGGTGTCTACAAACCTATGTCCATATAGTGTTTGTCTGTATCTGAGTATTTGTATTCTGAGTAATTTTGTTTTTGTGTGTGTGTGTGTGTGTGTGTGTGTGTGTGTGTGTGTACATATTTAGGTTGTGGGAAAACTTACACTATGTTGGGCACGGATAAGGAGCCTGGCATCTATGTGCGCACTCTTAACGACCTGTTCAAAGCTATTGAAGAGACCAGTGATGACATGCAATACAGTGTCTCCATGTCTTACCTGGAGGTAAGATTACAGATATGAGCATTCTACTAAACTCACAACCCACTGTCCCAGTAAATTCAAAAGGAAGTTCAAAATATGCTCTCATAAGGAGCCATTCACAGACAATATCCCACTGTGATAATCTACTGTTTACCATAAGTGTCTGATCCTTTAAACATATTGAAATTGGATATGAGCTGGACAAAGTGTGCGACCGTCAATCTGACCGATCAAAACACCATTAAGTAAGGAATAAGATGTGACAGGACCACAGTGGTGTAGTGTGATGCAGCCCAACACAACGCAGAGTTACTTTTACCACCCCGAAGTTGATTAATTTCCAGTAACAACACTTAATCGACACATCATACTTCTTAACCATTTAGAGTTAATAGAGATAATGTTGTGGAACATAACAGTTATAAACCGTTGTTCCGTCACCAGGCTCTTTTTTTCTCTCTCCTAAAGTTATAGGAATAAAAACAGCTTGTCATGTTACTGAGAACCCAGAAAGTGTAAACTCCTCTGTCCCAAAGACTCTCCAGGGTGAAAAACTTTGAGTGTCACAAGGTATCAGCACCTGAGACTCCTTCGTTTTTCTATGCTGAATAACAACACATTTTTAATCTGCTTATTATTAGTTGTAGGTTATGTGGAGTGTCTGCCATACAAGTTCCTGTGGAAGTGTTGTTACCCTCAGATATGAGAATTCAACAGTGTTGTTGTATAAGAATACTTATTCCATTAACTCTGTGTTCCCAATGTCCATCACTGTCATAAACTTTTACTGCTTGTCTATAATAAAGTTCTAGCTCTAAACTTTCCTAACACATACTTTCCATATTATACAACTGCCTGAGATCTAAAAAAGAAATGTCTGTACTTTAAGTTATAGTACACTGTCATTATGTGTCAAATGTGAAAGAAAAGCCTTGAAAGGAAAGCGACTGAGAGCTTTATTCAGCCAACAAGTGCCTGGCAGCAAAGAGAAAGAAAGGAAGGGAACATAATTGATTGATCTTTATTAAAAAGCCCCCTTCCAAGAATTAGAATGGACCAGCTGTCAGGTCATGTACAAGGGCACAATCACACACAGGTTGGTCATGTAAAGGTTACAGAGCAGCATGGTAATAACGCAGATATGCAGGACATTGGGTGAAAAATGTTACTCAGAACACCAGCTGCGCTACCCGTCTGAATGCAGTGATGATAAATCAAAATTGATCATTGAGACTCGGCCACATAGAGGGCCGTAACGGTTGCTGGTTGATCTCTGGCCCTGGTGGAGCCGCTCTGCTGTCTCTGAGGAGGAGAATATTTGTCTCCACTCACACACACAAAGAAGTTGAAGGTTGGTTTATGACTGTGATTTGGAAAGGACCCATCTGGTGCCGTTCTCTGTCTCATCAGCTTCCAACAAACACACACACACATACACACACACACACACACACACACACACACACGCACACACAAACTTGTTATTGTGGCATTTCAGGACATTATGTATGTTACATATATTTTTATGTATCTAACTACTTCAATTCAATTCAATTCAGTTTTATTTGTATAGCGCTTTTAACAATAGACATTGTCCCAAAGCAGCTTTACAGAAATATACAGTACTGTGCAAAAGTTTTAGGCACCCTATTTTTTTTTTTTAGTACAAACTTTGTTATAGATTTTTTTATTTTATGACTTCTACATTATCAAGTCAGTACAAAAAACATTCAGTGATAAATGAAGAATAAATTACACAAGTGCCTCTGGATTTACAGTAAAATACAGAACATGGAAATGAAATATTTTGACTATTTTTGCTATAATGGACAAAATAATTTTAAATTTATGTTTATTGTCAGTAAATCATGGCCATAATTAATTACTGTTGTGCATAGTGCAACATAATGAATAGCTAGATACTTGTAGCTTCTGTAAAAATAATATTTACATATAAATAATAAATAGTTTAGAAGTCACCATTAACCATGTTCAGCTCATGCAGTAATGTGTAATTTTCTATAAAATTCCTTAATCAAGCTCAGTGAGAGGGCTTCAGATTCCCTAAATGCAGTATGCATTTTTTTAACATAATGCAAGGTTTAACATAATGGCATTGCACACCCTATTTAGTGTATTATAAGCACAAGACTTAGATACTCATGTTGTTTAATACGTATGATATGCACCTGTAATCTTACTTGTTCACATTTTTCATTTCAAGGAGACAGATTGTAGTGTCTTTACAGTCTCTAGGGATGAATAGGCTTGTTAATATATGTGTGCTTTTAAGCTCATTTCTTCTTCTTTTTTTTTTTTTATACCACAGGGAACTAAATGTCATGCACACCTCTCTCCTTTTCTGCTCTGTCTACTTCCTTTTTTTCCATTTATTTTGGGTTTGTGTGTGCACATCTAATCACTTCCTTCCATTTCAGGGGGCTTTTATATACTTAATCATCACCCTGAAATAATCCCCTCCTTAGGAGACATGAAAGCGTCCTCACGAATGTGGAGAAAATGTTCCATTTGGTGCTGCTAAAATTACAGCTTTTGAAGTGCCCGCAGTCGCTCGGGATGTGGTTATGCTCTGTACCTGGTTTCAGCGAACCACTGTAAGGTTTTTACAGTGTTGTGTAATGTTCTTTTCAGGTCCAGGTCGTGAGGCCGCACTGAAACACATGCTATATTTATACAGTGGACAAATGGGTTTTATATAAATATAACACCAATGAATTAATATAATTCTGAATGTAGATTTGCATGCATGAATATAATGATTTTTGATGTTTGGACACTGAACACTACACTCTTCTACTACAGATCTATAATGAGATGATCCGGGACCTGCTGAATCCATCCTCTGGCTTTCTGGACCTGAGGGAGGACTCAAAGGGGGAGATCCAGGTAGCCGGCATCACAGAGGTCTCCACTGTTAATGCCCGTGAGGTCAGTTACACACTTTATCATCAAGTCAAAATGATTACCTGAACTATTTTATTTATAAAATAGTTTAAAATAGTATAAAAAACAGTACAAAATAGGTTTTCTTAAAAATTGCCTGTGATAGCCTTGAGGGCCAGAATTAGTTATCTTCATACAGAACTGTGATACGTAGGTGCTTAATAGATGCTTGATAGTCATAGTGATTAAGTTAATATGCAGGCTTTGCTAAATTCTCTGAATTTCCACCCATATTTGACTCCCAGCTTATGATAATTTGACTCCCAGCTTATACAGCAGCAATTAAACAAACAAATGGTGTATGTACAGATTATTCACATACTATATATTTCAATATCCTATATGAATTATTTTTTGTTCTTGAATAAGTTGTGTATCAGCGTTTGATAAATTAGGAAAAAAAAGTCTTTTGTAATGTATGACGAATAACGGCAGGACATGTGTGAAAACCCAGTGTGTGCAATCTGTGGATCACTGTCAGAGATCCAAGCGGGGATTAGAGCACAGGCAGATAGCAACAAACTAGAATGATCCATAATCGCAAAACAGGGAAAAAAGTTGAGGGTCTAAAGCAGGAAATAATACACACAGACCCAAAACTATAATATACAGTATGCCTGAAACATGATAAGACTTGGCAATGAGAAAAAGAAACACTCACTCACTTTCAATTGGTTTACCCTGGTCAGGGTTGCGGTGGATTCATAGCCTATCCCAGGAATACTCACAGGATGGGATACCAGTCCATTGCAGGGCACCGTGCACACACGTTCACACCTAGGGGCAATTTAACTTAGCCAATCCACCTATTGGCATGTTTTTGGGAGGTGGGAGGAAACCAGAGAACCTTGAGGAAACCAGCAGGGTATAAATAGACAAACTAAGGTATAAACACAGAACAGGTGGGCACAATCGGGTAAGACACCAATGATAGGACGGGGCAGAGACAGTGGTAGAACAGAAACACAGCAGGTGAAAATGTAAACAAAAGCACAAGAGATGAAAGCAACGCTCCTGTGTTTCCTCAAGAGGAGGAATTTTAATGACATCTTTGTAGTGGATTTAGACTTTTTAATGCTGCAATGTTCTTACATTTACATTTATGGCATTTGGCAGACGCCCTTTTCCAGAGTGACTTACAATTATCTCATATTTTATAAAACTGAGCAAATGAGGTTTAAGGGCTCAGCAGTGGCAGCTTGGCAGAGCTGGGATTTGAACTCACAACCTTCCAAGCAGAAGTCCAACATCCTAACCACTGAGCTACCACTTCCACTTCTTAAGTGCTTAAATAAACCACCTCATCACTTTACATAAAGTGGTACTATTAGCAAAACTGTCAATTTTTGTAATAGGTGAATGCTGAATGATCTTTCTAAGTCTCTCTATGTCTTTGTGTTTTTCTGTTTATTAGATCATGGAGTTGTTGATGAAGGGGAATAAGCAGCGGACTCAAGAGCCGACGGCGGCCAACCAGACATCCTCACGCTCTCATGCCGTACTCCAGGTGGCCGTGCGGCAGCAAAGTCGCTGCAGAGATGTCCTGCAGGAAGTCCGCTTTGCTCGGCTCTTTATGATCGACCTTGCCGGCTCTGAACGTGCTGCACAGGTACAACACAAACTTGTAATTGTGCACTTGTCTGAGTCCATGTGTGTAATTGTGGTTGATGATGTAATGTTGTGCAAGCCAAAGCAATTGCACCTAATAGCTCTGTGTAGCCATTAGCACCTAGAGTAAGTAGGGCAGATGTGCATGTTTACAATATTTGAACAGCCATGTAATGCTGTTTGTTGCACCTGTCTTTGTTTTTAATAAATTGGTTTAAATTATAATAGCTAATGAAAAAAGCACTTAAGAAAGGGGAATTAGGTTTCTTGGTGATAAACATGTTCTCATTAGAAAATAAATTAATTTTGTGAAACATTCTCTGAAATAAGAATACTGTATATTATTGGCTCCAAGGAATCATCTACCAGTCAGGTTTATGCTGGAAGCTTCAGAGTATTCAGCTGCATGTCACTGTTGAGTTTTTTCCACTTGAGAAAAAAAAATTCATGGCAGCATGTTTTTGGAAAGAGGACGTGCATCTACCATGGAAACAACTATAAGTGTTAACCAACCTAAGACTCTTGGTGGAAATGTATGCAGGGCCCAGCAACCAGTTTGCCAAGAGGCATGTCTCTGGTTCTCTGGTCATAGAGCGATCATTCATATCTTTGATATCTTGGATGTTTGTCAGTCAGAGGTAAATGTGTGCAATCTCAAAACAGAAGAATAGATGAGAGAACTGTGTATGAAAAAAAAGATCTAAAATGAAGTTTAGTGACCTGTTTTGCTTGTATGTGTTTATGAAAGTAGATTGACTAGCATTGGATCCTGTTAAATTGCAGCAGTGAACACCCCATTCTATTAATTTGTTAGACTATAGACTATACTCTGTAATAATCCCTTTCTTGTCCCACTTTTAGACACAGAACAGGGGACAGAGGCTGAAGGAAGGAGCTCACATAAACAGGTCTCTTTTGGCACTTGGAAACTGTATTAATGCTCTGAGCGAGAAAAATGGCAACAAATACATCAACTACAGAGACAGCAAGCTGACGCGACTGCTTAAGGTTAAGACATGAAGCTCTCACGCTCTTTCCATGCCTACAGACAAGTGACAAATTAAAGGAAGACCCAGCATATAGCTTCTTAGTAAGGTGTTGGACCACCATGAGCCACTAGAATAGATTCTACAACTGTACTGGAGGGATGCAACAAAATCCTTCCCTCAGTGTGTGTTTTGATGATGGTGGTGTAGAGCGCTATCCAACACGTCGGGCTAAAATCTCCAATAAGTGTTCAGTTGGTTTGAGATTTGGTGAGTGTGGTGAGGCCAAAGACAATGGAAACCAAAGGATTTTCATCCTCATCAAACCATTCATGCCCTGTGTATGGAGCGGTGTCATCTTGGAAGAGACCACTCCCATCAGGATAGAAAAGGTTCATCATGGCATAATCAGAATAACTTTGTATTGATTTGTATTGATTTAAAGGAGACAAGTGGACCCAAACCATGCCTGAAACGTTCCCCCACACCATAACAGCCATAACAGGGCCACACCTTTAATTTGCCACCCATCTGTAGTGATCTAGCTAGCCTGTCTGCTACTCTCTTTACTTTATATATTTTGTGGTGTTTTACATTTTGTAGATAAACAATGGAAATGAACTTTTCTCGTGTCTGACTGACAGGACTCTCTTGGTGGGAACAGTCGGACAGTAATGATAGCTCATATAAGTCCTGCTTCATCTGCCTTTGAAGAGTCCCGTAACACTTTGACTTATGCTGATCGTGCCAAAAGCATCCGCACACGGGTGAGGACGCGCACACACACACACACACACACACACACACACACACACACACACACACACACACTCACTCTCACATGGTAACACAACTTATACAGCATGTCGGTGGAGGTTGAGTCAATGAATTAACATTTACATGAAAATAGAAAGACATGGCTAGAGACACATTTACTATGAGGGGGGCACGGTGACTTAGTGGTTAGCACATTCGCAACTCTGGTTCCGGGGTTGGGGGTTCGATTCGCAGAGTTTCCATGCTCTCCCTCTGCTTTGGGGGTTTTCTCTGGGTACTCTGGTTTCCCAGTCCAAACACATGCGTTGTTGGCTCATTGGCATCTCTTAATTGTCCATAGTGGACAGGGTTGGTACCCCGTCCAGGGTGTTCCCTGCCTTGTGCCCCATGTCCCCTGGGATAGGCTCCAGGCTCCCCGCAATGCTGTGTAGGATAAGCGGTACAGAAAATGGATGGATGGATAGACATTTACTATGAGAGATATAACTCTCTCTCTCTTTGTCTCCCTCACTCTCTCTGTAGGTGAAGAGAAATTTGCTGAATGTGTCCTACCACATTGCTCAGTACACCAGCATCATCTCAGACCTGCGCAGCGAGATACAGAGACTGAAGAAGAAGATTGCTGAACAGTCTGGTCGTCAGAGCAATGCTGATAGAGCAGACATACGACATGTGCAGGGTACCTCACTTCTTCCAACATTTGGGAATGGTTTATTTTACAGAGCCATTTGACCCCTCATTGCACTACAACAGTGCTTTTGAAGTTATTTACAAGGCCAAATTTCCATGTCATGAATAATCTGGTCAGGAATGAGCTCATATGCGGCATTTACACTAACGAGTAAGAAGTCCCTGATATCATTTCTAGTTCCTCGCTGCAATAAAAGACTGCCACCACTGAACCTAACTGAATAGAATAGGTTTGCTACAGTTAACTCACAGTCATATGTGTGCTGTTTTAAGTTAAAAAAAAAAGCTATAATATTTGACAGAATTGCTAACATTTTTCACAGAGCTTAAATGAGTTCTTATTACTCTCACTTCTATATACCTGAGTACTTTATAGGTTGTTTACACCTGGCTACATACTGACTCAGAGTCCTCCCTCACACCATAGCAACTATCTGACAGGGATATGACACTTGTTGCTGTTGAGTGCCCTTTGAAACAGACTCTGGCTCACTGTTGCCCCCTTGTGGTGTTATAGCAGAGGTCCAGGCTCACTCCACACAGCAGAGCCGTGCTGAGATGGACCACCTGAGGGAACAGCTAATCGAAGCCTTCAGACAGCAAATGGAGATCAGAAAACAGCTAATGGAGCTGGACAACACAAACATGGAGATCCAGATTGACACATCCAAACACCTGCTAACCATTGCAGAGTGAGAGTCTTTCTATAACTTTATAAGTGGACAGTGAGTGTATATATACACATACACAAGGCAGAAGTCTGTCATAAAAAAGGTCTGTCCAAAAAAAAAAAAAAAAAACCTATATTAATTATGAAGTGAAATTCCTGTTTACACTAAGCCATGTAAACAATGTTTGACATTTTTGGTCAGTGGGAAATGCTTTAATTACTATAGCAGGCACATTAATTTGACTGTCAAGTTGTGTTGCTGTTTTCCCCCATTGAAATTCAAATTCAATCATAGTTAAGGGGGTGGTTTTTCAATATCAGTGCTTGAAACAAATTCAGTTCCTATTAAATGACGTCCTAGCCTGTTCCTGATCTGGGGTGTGTTTTTATTTCTCTGAAGTTGGGAGCAGGAACGCAGCAGGCACCGCAGGAAGTGGCAAGGTGAACGGAGGAAAGAGAGTTTTAACAAGGACGAGAGTGAGAAGGATTCAGACACTCCGGATTCTCCTCTGGATAGCACTGAGACTCAGGAGGTGGCCATGGCCAGAGAGAACCTGGTCGTGCTCATGGCTGAACAGAAAAAAATACGCAAACAAAAGGTAACGACTAACAGAACCACAGAGACTCAGACTTAGTCTTGTTTCCATGGGCACTGTAAGGAAAAAAAAAAAAGACTCCTTCTTTGGAACTTAGTGACAGAAGCTCTTTATTTCAATAACAGTAGTAACGAAGATCTGAAATGCAGATCTTCTTTTAGTGAGAGTCTTACAGAACCTAGAGCATCTAAAACCTTTACAATGTATACATCCTGAAGAGGAATTATTGCCCATATGCAAACATTTGGTATTCTTTTGACTGAGATAGCCCTTTTTAAAAATTTTTCTCCCATTTCCATCCTGTGATTTAGCTAACTTCCTGATGTAAGTGTGACTGTGAGGACCTTTCTTTTGACTGTGATGACCGAAACATTGTTTGTAATGGCTTATCAGCCTTACAGCATGGGAGAGACAAACGTGAGGTGTTTGGATTGAGATCACACCAGACCAAAATCCACTTTTCCAGCAAACACTGTAATTCCTTACAGCACCTATCCTATTGAGACTTCATGTAACATGTTAACTGTTTGAATTGTGTCCTATACATTGGGAAGATAATTATTAAAGACAAAAAGTACAGCTTTGATTTTTTTCCTTCACACCATATTCAATTAATCAAGCATTAAAGCATTATGAATCTGAGCACACTTGGTATGACTTTGGGTCTGTAAGATGGTATACTTATTTGTTATGTTATACAAACTATAATTGTCACATTTCTTTATATTACAACCAAAAGAGGTGAACAAATTGCATTGTCTGTCATTGTTTTTCCATTTCTCCATATTTATAGCCCAGTTAAACATTACACTGATCGCTAATTATGAAAACTACGCTGTAGTGAACACTCGGTGAGTTTATTAAGTATGTGCGACTTCGCTGTGCTGTTCAGGCTGGGTTGGAGCGCCTCTTAGTGGAGCTTCGTGAAAGAGCCCGGCGTCTGGAGGAGCTGCTGCCATGCAGGGTGAGCTCAGAGGAGCAACGAGAGGTCCTGGGACTCCTCTGTAAGGTGCATGAGCTGGAGATTGAGAACGCAGAGATGCAGTCACACACGCTTCTCAAGGACAACGTCATCCGCCAGAAGGATGTGGTGGTGCAGCGCTTTGAACAGCACAGGCAGCTGTGCCATGAGATCATCCAACAGCAGCGCCAGTTCATCAACAGTGAGTGTGTCAGGGCAGAGCAGAGGGGGAACTATGTTGTGTTATCTGAAAATGTACATTAAGAACTGTCACTATTGATGTTTTTATATCTGGTCATATATACAGATCACAGTCTGATGGTGCCTCCGCAACTTCAGGAGCTGTATGACATGTACATTAGAGAGTTGGATGAGAGAAATCTGGATCGAGTCGTAGCTTTAGATAAGGCCACCATCCATACTCTGAAGGTGTGAATTAATATTACGCTTTCAAATGCTTATTCTGTACTTGTCACATGCTATAGTTTCTGTATGTTCATTTACCAAATGCATTGATTCATCTGTACTTTTATGAATAAGCACATGCCCTGTCCACCTTTTATTCATAGGAGGGTTCTTTGCCCAAGATTGCCCTCCCTAGCAGAGGACGTGACCCCTTGCAGGAGCTGGATTCAGATCAGGAGAGTGTTCGCACACTGGGGTCAGAAACCAGACAAGGAAGGGTCAAAGTGCGGAGACACACTTTGCCACCCATTTTACCTGAGCCTGATAGGTACAAACATTATTCAGAAAGATCGTCATTTTAAATAGGCCTTATTCAAGAATTTTTCTAACTGCTTGCTGAGGTTTTGGTGTTATAACATTAAAATACATAAAATAAAAGTGTGTTTAGTTTTCAGTTAGTTTTTGGTGCTAGTTCTGAAAGCACAAAAACATTTTTAGTTGAAAATCATGCATGCAGTGGTAATGAGTACAGTTATATCATTATATCATTATGTCTTGTTTACGACACAACCTTGAAGACACTTGACATTGTCCTCTTTGAATGTCAGAGCTTTCAACTATATGCTAATACATGCAAAACATGGTGCATTATTAGAGGACTTAAACATGACAGGGTGTGCTGTTATAGGAAGAATAATCAAATTATTAATCTTCAATTATCAATTTATATTACAGCAATTTGCCAAAGACTACAATTTTTTCTTAATCAAAAAATCATACGTTTTATCTGTTTATAGATTATACATTAAATGTTGTGGAACATCCACAAAATGAATTACTTCCCAATATTAAAACAATAGCATACTGTATTAGAATGAATGCATAAATATAAACCTATCATTTGAATTACAGCTGGACCTATTGTCAACTGTGCTGCTATAGAAATTTAATCAGCACCATCTGACCAATCAAAATTAAGCAAACAACAGTGCTGTGGTATATATTTCTTTAAAAGCTATGGGAATCTTACACTAGTGATTGATTCAAGAAATAATCTTTGGTCACTAACAAATCAAAAGAAAAAAAAAAAACAAAATAGAAAAAGTGCAATTTTACTTCTGAGATATGATAGGCTTGTTTGATGAGTGATTGTTACAGCTGTAGTGTAATGTTCTGTACAAAATATGAACCATATACATACATTTTGACCCTGGGTTTTTTGGTATACAAAAAGGCAGATAGACAAAACATTTTCGTGGTAATACAAAAATAAAACCTGTTACAAGTGTACTTGGTTTACTGATTTAACCTTTAACAACCATGTTAAACCCTTCGCATTATTTTAAAACATGTAACATCATGCTGTCTCATCAGCCCACAGCATTTCTTACATGTTTCCTCTCATGCCTTCCACAGTGACAGTAACCGTGTGTTTAAGAGCAGCCCACATGCAAAGCAGATGAAGAGCTCTGTGGTTATGACTCCTCCACCAATTCACATCAATGGACAGGGCAATCGAGAGGTTGGCACTCTCAAGTTTCAATTCATGCATGTTTCGGTAGAGGTGTTTCAACAAAGAGAGCGGTTCAGACATTCCCTTGAGAACTGTTCCATCTGATCTAGAGTACCTGTGTAGGATGCATAAGCCTCTGCATGGAATATACTACATATGACTATGCAGTAGAAAATGACTTTATGATTGCCTTTTTTGTCTGTAGTTGTTGCCGAGTGCTTTAGATGGAGCTCTGAGCTACAGCCTCTTGAGCCACAGTGTGAGCAGCCACATGGACTCCTCACCTGAGAGCAGTGAGAACGGAACTGAAGCTCCTCTCACTCCTAAAGGTGAAGGTGAATTTACAGTATAGTTTGCATATTACTGACCTGAAGTCACACTGTTGCCTCGTATTCTGGTGTGAGAAGCAAATTTGAGACAGTAAGAAGCAATTGTGTAGTATGTAACATTATCTTCTAACTTTACCATTACTGCAGATAGTATACGTACGGAAAGCGTAAGTGCAAGTCACAATGACCATCTCTGTACTCTGAACTTGTACCATCTTTTGTATTATTGATTACAGAGAAAAAGCTTGTTTATTTGGCTCAGTATAAATGTCAGGATAAGAAATCATGATAATGTCTGGTTTACTGGATACAGCCTGGTTTCTTCTTTAAAAATTCGTTAGAGTCTACAGTTGCAATCCAATTTATACAACCCCATTACAAATCAAGCTTATTGTCAAAATTTACAGACTTTCAGCTGTTTGTAATAAACAAATCAAACAAAAGCAATTGAAATAGTTCAACACAACGAATGCTTCAAGTGGTTTCCCCAAATTCAACTGAAAATGCAACTTATAATGACTTCTCCAGTCTCAAAATTATTCAACCCCCTGAACAGAATCCCTCACAACAGCACAAATATGCAAAATAGGAATTGTCTCAAGCACACTTGATGCAACTAATCAAGGGCTTCCTTAGTTGCACCAGGTGTGCTTGAGCTGGAACCTAAGAAATACCTGAAATGGCTAGGGGTTTGTTGAGTGTCATGTTTGACTGCATGTTAGAAATATGGCTAGGTCAAAAGAATGGTCCAAAAAAGTTCAGAGAAGAGATCATCACCCTTCACAAACAAGGAACAGGATACAAAAAGATAGCAAAGGCACTGAATGTTCCTAGAGACACCGTTGGAAGCATAGTTCGCAAGTTCAGAGTTAAGGGAACAGTGGTTACACTTTCTGGACGGGGCAGAAAAAGGAAGCTATCAATGCCTGCAATCAGATTTCTGAGAAGGCAGGTTGTGAAAAACCCTCGAGTGACTGCAAAAGACCTGCAGCAAGACTTGGTGGCAACAGGCACTGAGGTTTCAGTGAGCACAGTAAGGCGCGTACTAAACGCAGAAGGTTTCCATGCCAGCACTCCAAGACATACACCACTACTGACCCAAAAGCACAAGAAAAGTCGGCTCCAATATTCTCAAAAGGCACTGGAAACCTGCAGCATGTGGAAGGCAAGATGGATTCATTGAAGTATCAGGAAATCCTAGGAGAAAACGTCAGGCCGACTGTGAGGAAGCTGAAGCTTGGGCGTCATTGGACCTTCCAACAGGACAATGATCCCAAGCATACCTCAAATTCGACCAAGGCTTGGTTGCAGAAGAAGTCCTGGAAGATTCTACAGTGGCCATCAGTCACCTGACTTAAACCCCATAGAAAATATCTGGTGGGATTTGAAGAAGGTGGATGCAGCACGCAAACCCAAGAATATTACTGAACTGGAGGAAATTGCTCATGAGGAATGGGCTAAGATTCCTCAGGAACGCTGCCAGAAGCTGGTGTCTGGCTATGCATCTTGTTTGCAGCAGGTCATACCAGCAAAAGGTTGCTCTACCAAGTACTAAAGATGCTTGCCATGAAGGGGTTGAATAATTTTGAAACTGGAGAAGTCATTATAAGTTGCATTTTCAGTTGAATTTGGGGAAACCACTTGAAGCATTCTTTGTGTTGAACTATTTCAATTGCTTTTGTTTGATTTGTTCATTGCAAACAGCTGAAAGTCTGTAAATTTTGACAACCTGATTTGCAATGGGGGTTGAATAATTTTGATTGCAACTGTACATATTTGGCTTATTTCCTGTCCAAGTGAATCTTCTGCACCATCTGTTTATAATTATTTATCCTCCACTTTTTCCCTTGTTAGAGAGGCAGCAGATTCTAAGAGGTGTGCACAGCATTGCAGTGAAAGCAGCACGGCGTCGTTCCAAAGTGCTGGAAATTGATGCTCTGCGTGTTCCTCCTCCTCCCTTGACTCTGGATCCCAAAAAAAATAAGAGTATACTGTATTTAACTGACGTGCCTCTGAAAAGGCCGGTGCTGCGTCGAGGACGGCAGCCAAGCCCAGAGCTCCGCCATGCCACGTCCGACGACAATCTGTCGAGCAGCACAGGCGACGGCCCTGTCCCAAACCGCACCTGGACACGACCCAGGAACCGCCAGGCCTTGCCCAAAAACACTGGCCCACGGGAGCAGGACTTTGAGGCTCGCAGACGTAAAAGAAGATCTCGCTCTTTTGAGGTGACTGGGCAAGCTGTGAGTCATTAAGACATTTTTCAAGACATTGTTAGAGTAATTATTTACATAAAGGCCTGGCAAGGAATAATTGACCAGCTGAGAAGGAATTTGAATTATAGAGACATTTGAATAATAAATATGCACATTCTAAAATATGCAATGCTCGCATACATAGTGATCTTTGTCAGTAATCTCAGTGTTTCTAACCTATTAGTCTGTTTACATAGGCCAGTTCTGAGTGAAATAGATACTTTTGGTTGTGGTATGATTTCATATGTCACAAATTTAAGCAAACATACAATATTGTTGAGAAGCATGCAATAAAACGTGTGTGGGAAGGGGTGGGGTTAGTGTCATAGTCTTAAAAGTCTTTCATTTATTGATCAGATATATGGTGACAGAAATGCAAACAGACAAACTAGAAATCATCGACTATACTGAACAAAGAGTACAAGGAGCAGACGACTAATGATTTTTGTGAACTGTATCAAGTATTTCGTTTGTCCCTGCCCAAACACCTCCCAATATAAACTGCACAAAGGGGTAAATGCATTTGAGTAAATAATGCATAAATAAATGAATAAATACGTAACCAACTAACCAAACAAATATATCATTTACACAAATGTAAAAAAAAAAAGCCCTCAGCGAGTTTCCTTTATTTTTGATTCCTCATTGGTATTTTAAATAAGTAGGATTGAGTGAATGATTACTACATTTAGGTACTTTTTCTTTTCCAGGTAACTCAGGGGAAGAGCACCAGCCAACGTTTCCGGCCTCTCGATAGCACTTCTGACACACACCTACACATTAACGGTCAGCCTCCTGCACCCCTCCTACGCCCTCAGCACAGAGCTCCGGTTCAGCTTGGCAAAGCCCGACCCTCCCACGCCAACCATCAGACAGGTCAGTAACACACACTGTAATGTCTGTACATGATTTTCTACAGTTACGAGCATACCTTTCCTGACTAATAAACATGATGCTGTATGTACCATAAAAAACCTTTTGTAAAATATTAATTTATGTCACCAGTGGTTTGCTCTGTAGTACGCTTTTTCATTCTTGTGCCATTATGAATCACAATTTAACTTTTAACTGAGCTCTAAATAGTGATAAATGTATTAAGATAATATCAAATTTGTTTATAAGAATGTATGTCATCTTCTTTTCCCAAACCTGATAGGTTCAACAGCTGATTCAACAGCTCCCTTGATCAACTTTCCCTCCCACCTTAGCAACGTTAAGCATGGCCCCCAAACCAGGCAGCCTCAGCCTCTCCTCTACGTCATGCCCACAGGTGCTGGAAGTCATCGCACTCGCAAACACTGAGGACTCTTTCATTTACTCATCAGCACCAAGTCTGCACTTGGAGAAAGACTCATCATTCAAGAGACTGGAATCCAAGACACAACATTTCTCTTCATCCAAATGCCTGTGTTACACATAACAGAACCAAATTTACTAGTCCAGAGAGAAACCTGACTGTTGACCAGACAGACTGGGTTAAGATACTTTCATATCTTGGGTGGACTCCTGTATTCCTTTATGTATTTCTGCTGATGTGCTTGAAGCTTACTTCTGGCATGTAGCACACAAGTGCTTATATCATTTGCAAATCCATTGAATTATATATCAACGTGCATTGACTGTCATTGATTCAGAGGATGAAGAACTATTAAAGAAATTTTAACCCAAGATATTATAGAAAAGAAATGCTTGTTTAAGATGAGCAATTTTGACAGAGGATATAATCCTGCCTCTAATGCTTTTGGGTTTAGTGTGTGATCATGCCTTATGGTGTGTGTATTATGTGATTCTGGGAAATCATAAAAAGCACCTTCAGAACGTAATTCAGTGTATTTAGGCTGGATGTTAACCATTTTTTACGGACCCAGGTATGGGGTGAGTGAGTTTTATCCACAAAGGAACAGTATATCTCACAGGTCTCATGTTTGCATAAAGGATGCTTGGTTTATAGTGTTTTCATTGTCTCACTTGCAGTCAGGGTATGATTTCTGTGATTACTTTCATAGGATCTGAACTTCTGTAGAATGCTCTTGAAGATCCAGTCTGTTTCATTTGTCACTGTTTTAGTCAGTACTTACTGTAAATGACATACGATTTTCCTTCATTTGCCTAAGGCTGGTACTTCAACTGCATTTTCTCTATGGATGACATCCCTTATTAGTACAGTCAGTCACAAATTCAACATATCTATATATTTATCACATATCTGCACCTCAGAAGATGTTTTTAATCAACCTGCCTTTCCTTTTATGTTTTTTCATATACATACATATACTCTTTTTTCTACTCTTAATTTTGTACATTTTTTTATTTGTATACAAATAAAATTGATTTCAAAACTGTATTTTGTATTTAAGATCCTTTATATCTTGCATTTAAGATCCTTGCACACACAGTATTTATACTGCTGCATGACATTTTGTTAAAGGAGGATGAACAGTGCGCACATTTGAATGCTAGAGGAATTTTATAGATGAATTAAACATTATTTACCCGGAATATTTTTATTATACATTATATGTAATATAATTAAACGTTATTATATATATTTAAATCACATCCCACACATTGGTTCGAGATGCCTAAAACACTGTAAACATATGCACCCAAGTATGGCATCGGATGTGAAAGAAAAAAGAGCCGCGTCCTGATTGGTCAGCATCACAGACCTCGCGTCCTGATTGGTCAGTATCACAGACCGCGCGTCCTGAATGGTTAGCGTCACAGGGCTTGGCTCATCTGCTGACTGCGGACGAAGCGCTTTGGCGTTTTTTTTTTTTTTTTTTTTAAAGGTACACGTTATGTGTGCGTATTTATTTACTGTGTATACAGAAGAGGCGCATGTCCCGCATTTAGGCGTTTTGTCTTTAGACCAGGAAAAACGTCCTAGAAGTAAGACATAACTTAATGTATTTCATATGTAAGTCCGTTTCTTTTGAGTCAGCGCTTTAACGCCGGATATAGTGCAGTTTTCTGTCACTATATTAGCTTAGCTACTTGTGTTTACTAGCTAGCATGACAGCTAACTAACATGTTCGCGCGCTCGTCAGCTCGAGACATTTCTCTTTGATACGACAAATATGGAATGAATATTTTGGGTTAGTAATTTATATCAGCAAGAAATTGCTTAGACGCTATGCGGATATATAGCCATTCACCTCTGCTAGCGTTTTGCTATAAAAATAAGTCAATTTAGATAACAGCCCAGACTGTAAAATTACAACCAAGTGGTTTATGCGAGTGAAGTGAGACTTGTGTCCACAACCACACAGGTGCGGTTTTAAACTTTCCAACACTTCGCTTTCTTTGCATTTGAGTGCTACTCTTTTGGAACTGTATAGTTTTGCTTGCTAACTTTATAATTTTGCAGCTGTGCCGGACGTTGAGGTGAGATCTCGTCCCTGTCCCAACCTGCTAAAGCATGCTGCAACAATGCAGTCTGTAAACAGAAGAGATTCTGGAGTGTGGCAACAAACCAGGAGCCTGCTCTACAAAAACCTCCTCATCAAATGGAGAACCAAGCAACAAAGTCTGCAGGTGCCTTTTATTGCTGTTTCTCTCATCCTCAGTTCTTATGGTGATAAGGTCAAATTGTGCTCTTGCTTGTATCACGGGAACACTTGTAAATTCGTATTCAGTAAATGTTTCGGCATGTTTTTTTTTTTTTTTTTTTTTTCATTCTCTTGACTTCTGTTGTTCCACTGAGTCAAAGAGCTAGCAGTGATAGATGGATGGACAGATATGTCAATTTTTATTGCTTATGCTAGTCCAGCATGTCAAGATAGCAAAAAAAAGTCTAAAATAACTCTGCTAAATGTGACTTGTTTTAATGTGATGTCAAATCCAGCTTCAGAGCGATATTTGTAATATCCATCCATCCATCCATCCATTAATTTTCCATGCCACTTATCCTACAGCCTGGAGCCTTTCACAGGGAACTTGGGGCACAAGACAGGGGACACCCCATCGCAGGGCACAGTCGCACACACATTCACACACTGGACAATTTGGTAATGCCAATATTTGGACTGGGGGAAACCGGAGTACCCAAAGGAAACCCTCAAAGCACGGGGGGGGGGCAAACATTGTCCACACAGGGCAGAGGTGGGATTCAAACCCCCAACCCAGGAGGTGTGAGGCGAACATTCTAAACACTAAACTACTGTGCCCCCCTATTTGTAATATGAATTTGTAAAATTAAATAAAAGGAGAGCGTGTGAGTCTCTCATGACCCCATTTTTAAATCAAGTGACCCTGTATATGGTCAGGACTCCTAGTTTGGGAACTCCTGGCTTATATGCACAGTGGTTCCCAACAACCGCTCCAGAACAATATAGCTGTGAACATTTATTGAACAGGTATAATACATGAATTAGTAGAGTAAACACACATTGATTCATTGAATGTACAAAATGCTGCAGTGTGAACTGCACAGGACGTATCTGTCCATGACAGGGATGCATCAATGCTTAATTTTCACATTGCCTTAATTTATACTTCATGTAAATATGACCAAGAATATTGGTCTTTTATTGCTTTTTTAACCACTACTGTTATTTATGTTTTAACAATAGTGTTTATATTCCCTTTTTTATGCTATACTTGAAACCATGAACAAAATATTCATGCACATCATAAAGAATTGACTAAATGCAGCAGCATGAAATCATATGGAAGGATGCCCACCAACAAACCATAATCAGCCAAATTGTCACAGTCAGTTCAGCCATGTTTCTCATCATAAGGCAGATCGTGAAGTAGCAAGTGCATGCCATAAAATGCATGGTGGCAGTTTACTGAAGGTTAAAAAAAAAAAAATAATAATAAAAATAATAATAATTATCATCCCTCACCTGCTTCTAAGAAGGCTCTAGATGGTGGAGCCGTTTTGAACAATTTCCTTCTATTTATTTTCTTGCAGTTGATTAGATGCTGATGTTATATTATTAAAAATGTTGTGGGCTGTGGATCTTCATGCATTGTTAAAACGGTTGTGAAGCCCTAATCTATCTGTCAGTTTAGCACACTAGACCTGTTCACAGACAGTTTGCGGGGCAGAGGTTCATGAAGTGAAGACACAGCTTCCACACCTCATCTCAAACCCAGCCTACACACACACACACACACACACACACACACACACACACCCCCCCACCCCCCCCCCCCCCCCCCCCCTACCTACCTGATTTTCACTAGTCCCGCTCTCATGTTACTGCATCTCCATTTATAATCACTAATCACACAGTCTGTTCATGACATTGTTCCTGCTCCACATTAGTTCAGAGGTTTATTCTGGTATGTTTATCATTAAGTACTCGTCTCTCAAACACTGACTAGTCTAATATCTAGATCAAAGTTCCAGCTTGGAGTTTATGCATTAGTAATCAAAATCTGTTAGTATGTTTTTTTTTTTTTTTTTTTTCTCTTTCTTTTTTTCTTCTTCAGATCACCGTGCAGTGTATATTGTATTTGAGATTCTGAGATGAATACTGTTGACCAGAGACTGGTTTTTGTCTTTGTGGCTCATTATAATCAACACTAGGATCCTTGATGAGCAGTCCTAATCTGAAAGGCCAAATGAATTAAGGATTTCAAACAAACATGTTATGTAACATTTTTAAAATTTATTGTGTATTTGAGAAGTACACTACTACTAAGCTGTGTGATTTATGTTGTGAAATATCCATCATTGGCTTGAACCACATCCAAGGAACCTAAGCTGACCAGCTCATTAGCTGTATTTCTGATTAAGGGTGAGCAATTGTTCCTCACTGATGCAGCTCTTTGGCTCTTGGATAATATGACATGCATTTATTACAATGTTGCCACAAGGGATCTATCTGACCCTCACTGCTTTATGTATTTTTGGACAATTTTGATCTGAAAATGGTGATCAGAAATGTATGGGATGGGATTTATGTATAGTATGGGATGAGTATCCTGTTAATGAAATGTACGGCCTCGTGTATAACACAGCTGCCTTGAATTTCTTAATGTTGTTGACATAGAAAAGCAACTCAGTGTCTGTGACTTTAAATGCTTCTTTTATGCTGTGCATTGTATATCATGTATTCAGTATATGCCCAAAAGTATGTGGACACCTGACAATCACACCATCTGTGCTTTTTAAACATCAGGGCTCAGGGTTGAGGTCTGGGCTCTGTGCAGGCCACTCGAGTTCTTCCACTCCAACCTTAGCCAACACGCCTTTATGGAACTTGCTTGTATAATTAGTGAACATTTGCAAGTCTGATTTTTGACATCTAAATTCTACCTCCTCCCTCTAGTTGTAGAAACACTTTAGGAAACTGAAGATAATACAACTAGCTAGCTTGTAGGTAAATAATTATAGTTTGTGCAAGGCGTGAATCTGGAAACTACATCAGGTTGTATATCTACTGCATTATCTTTCTTTCTGAGCATACATTATATAAATAGAGCACTATGGGGAAGGCTTTTTGCCTCCCCCAGTGATATGTTCTATTTAAAAAGAAATAAAGTGAAGAAGCTAGACCTCTCACCAAGTGAGGTCTTGCCAAGCAAGCTCCCGCTTAGCCAAATTGATTTTTATGGAGGTTGATATACAGGAATATTGACTGACTCTTCAGTATTTTAAAAACGATATGAGTAAGATTTCTTCACATATGTTTAACAATATACTTTATACATTGGATGATTATCTAAACTGCTGAGCTGTATATTCCTATCCTGACTTTTTACAAAGGTGCATCGATTTTTATTATATAAGCCAGGGTCTTAGATGCTTAGATGGTTTAGACCTCCCTGTACATTTTATATTTTGCAAAAGTGTTATGTCTCTGCATACCAACCATATGTAGGACTTAGTTTGTGAAATAATTGATTTCTTTTTAGGTTCTGTTTATTTGTTCTTGTTGTATAGTTTCTTTGTCTCTCTCTGTGCAGGAGCTGATCCTTCCTCTGCTCCTTTTGGGCCTTCTCATCCTCATCAGTATGCTAAACCCACATATCTCTTATGGCAGCATCAATACTACTGATCTTGACTATGAGGAGTACCCGTCATTCAAAGGCCTGGGCTACACCCCCATAACAAATGTCACAAGTCAGATTATGGAGGAAGTGGCACAAGAGCTACGTGAGTCTCAGTAACTGGATGGTTTATTTACAACCCCAATTCTGAAAAAGTTGGGACAGTATGGTAAATGCAAAAAAACAAACAAAAAGAGTCATTTTAAAATTCAGTTCACCCTGTATTATATTAAAAACAATTATGAACACATTATTTGATGTTTTACTTTGCGAATTTAATTTATTTTTGAAAATATACACTCATTTCAAATCTGATGACTGCAACACACTCCAAAAAAGTTGGGACAGTCGACTGGACTACCACTGTGTAACATCACCTTTTCTTTTAATAACACTTATTAAGGGTTTGGGCACCTTTGTTGCCTTATTTTGCGCTTCATAATGCACCACACATTCTCAATCAAAGACAGGTCAGGACTGCAGGCAGAACATGCTAGCACCCGCACTCTCTGCTTACGCAACTGTCCGGGCAGAATGTGATTTGGCATTGTCCAGCTCTGGATGGCAGCGTAGGTTGCTCCAAAATGTTTGCATATCTTTCTGCATTAATTGTGCCCTCACAGATGTGCAAGTTACCCATGCTATGGGCACTGACACACCCCCATACCATGACAGATGCTGGCTTTTGGACCTGACGCTGATAACAGCTTGGATGGTCCTTTTCCACTTTGGGTCGGAGAACACGACTTCTGTTTTGTCCAAACACTATTTGAAATGTTGACTCGTCGGACCACAAAACACGATTGTACTGTGCTACTGTCCATCTCAGATGAGACCACGCCCAGAGAAGTCGGCGGGGCTTCTGGACAGTGTTGATGTATGGCTTCTGCTTTGCATAGTAGAGCCTCAACTTGCATCTGTGGATGCAGCCGCGAATGGTGTTCACTGACAAAGGTTTACCAAAGTATCCTGAGCCCATGTCAGGATATCCATTACAGACTCATGACAGTTTTTAAGACAGTGACGTCTGAGGGATCGGAGATCATGCGCATTCAGAAGTGGTTTTTGGCCTTGCCCTTTACGCACCGAGATTTGACCGGATTCCTTGAATCTTTTAATTATATTGTGCACTGTAGAAGGTGAAATGCCCAAAATCCTACCGATTTGTCTTTGGGGCAAGTTGTTCTCAAAGTGTTGGATTATTCGCTGACTCATCTGTTGACAGATTGGCGAGCCTCAACCCATCATTGCTCTTGAAGGACTAGGCCTTTTTTGGAGGCTCCTTATATACTATGATTAGACGATTGCCTCACCTGTTTCACATCACCTTCTTATTTCAGCTTGTCTTTTAGTCCTAAATTGCCCCTGTCCCAACTTTTTTGGAACGTGTTGCATGCATCAATTTCAAAGTAAACGATAATCTTCAAAAAACTTTTCAGTTGATTAGGTGAAACATCAAGCACTGTCTTTATATGTTTTTTGTTTAAATACAAGTCAAAGTACATTTACAAATCACTCCTCTTTGTTTTTATTAGCATTTTCCATACTGTCCCAACTTTTTTGGAATTGGGGTTGTGTTTATTGCATTTAATATATAATTAATATTAGAATTCTGCCTTATGTGTTGGATTAAATTGAGTTTTTTCCCTGTAATTCAGTTACCCCACCTATGTACTGCATTTTTCCTCTAATGTTTTTTTTCCCAGTGGAAATTAAAAGGAGTTTCCGATTTTCATTCAGTTGATGCTTTTATGCGGTTATGGTTACAGACATGCAGGACCGTTTGGAGATGTTCTCCAGTGAAGAAGACCTGGAAAACGCCAGCCTGTATGAGCCACTTAGCTATGTGGGCGTGGTGTTCCTTGATAAAATGTCCTACCAGCTACGTTTCCCCTACTACCAGGTCCCCCTACCTAGTGATTATACTGAATCAATTGGTAAGAAAGACATCTTGAAAAAAGAACATTCATAATCATAAATCATTATTATATCCACACTGTGGCAACAAAATGTTTCTGATAATGTCAGTATGGGTATGTAACAGTGTGAACATGACTAATAGCTGTTTAGTTAGATCATTCTTCTATATTGTAACATATAATACTTAAAACCATCATATAGGATTGATATATGCAATTTTTCTAAGTTACTGTATATATAATTCTTGAACATTTAAGTATCTTCCTGCACTAATTAGCATACTCCCAGTGATATTTGGTTCTTAACCTATAATTGAAATTTGCTGTTAATATATAAATTATGTTATATGCTTAATACTGTACCTTTTTTTATTGCACAGCAAACTGTTACGCCAATTATTTAAACTGCCGTGCAGCAAACTACTTTTACTCTGGGTTCATACGCCTACAGTCACTGATCGACGCTGCTATCATACAGGTTAGAATTGTAGAAAAAAGTTGCATGTTTTGTAGATTGGCTTAGTGAGTCTTATTTAAGTTTTGTAAAAAATACTTGTTATTATTATTATTATTTTTATAACAGCCCTGATGATGATTATTATTATTAATTCTTTAACCACAGTCTCAATAAGTATGTAGTACAATCACTAAATTAAAAATAAATTACTATTCTAAATAAATTAGTAGACTTAAAACAAATGCATGTTTCATTGAAACACGATCACTCTGTCTGTGTGGTGGTGCAGATGCAGACAAAACGTTCAGCTTGGAGAGAGCTGAATGTGCGTGTTGTAATGATGGGTCACCCAGGTTCAGTGGAGGTCCAGAAGTTTCCTCATGCGCTCATCTCCATCTATCTAGTGCTGGCCTTCACTCCATTTGTCTCCTTCCTCATTGTCAATGTAGCAGCTGAGAAAGAGCATCGACTCAAAGACACCATGACCATGATGGGACTGTTTGACACGGCATTCTGGTAGGCATGGGGATTAACAGGCTGAGAATGGCTATTGAAATGTTGTGAATACTAAGGTTTTAGTTTGTTATTTGTTATAAAGCTCTATCCTACAGTGGCTGTGTAGAGTAATTAGAAGAAATAGTCTATCATCCTCGGAATTCTTCATTTAGCAAATTGTGATGCAATTATCTTTGTTAAATATTATATTTGTTTGTGATTATTGTGTGTGTGTGTGTGTGTGTGTGTGTGTGTGTGTTTGTTTCACTCATAGGCTCTCATGGGGTCTTCTCTATGCTGCTCTGGTGACCACTATGTCTGTTCTTATGGCTGTTATTGCCACATGGACCCCTCTCTTCTCCAACAGCAATTTCCTCATCATCTTTCTCCTCATTTTCCTCTATGGAATATCCACTGTGAGTTTAACTGAGTCTGTTCTTCAGCTACACTCATTGCAGGATGAGTTCGAAAAATCAGTTAAAACAGTGATCAGTTTTAAATGGCACCTACTGATATATTACTTGTTTAACCTTAGGCCTCTTTTTTTTCATGCTCTATTAGGCATTTAAGTTTCAAACGATGCTCTATTTTCTGGTTCTTTTATTTTCATTCTCTTTAAAATGTTCATTTTCTCACAGTAATTGTGCACTTTCAGTTAACTGGCATGACAGCATTCTAGTGTTGCCTGGGTCATTTGGGTTTCTGTAGCAATTTTTTTTTTTTTTTTTTTTTTTTTAAAGCAAATGTCTACTGTTCTGGCGCTTTTCCAAAAGCCTTATGTTAAATTTCTCAAATATCTTAAAAATCTCTAATTGTAAATGGAGAGCTTTGCTGATGCTAGCTAATCATTCTTATCATTCACTAACGTTTGCGCTTTGATCATAAAGATTACACTTACTTTGTTCTCTTTCTCCCCAGATCTTCTTCTCTTTCATGCTGACTCCTTTGTTTAAGAAACCCAAGTTCGCAAGTACAGTGGGCTCTATGCTGACCCTTGTGTTTGGCTCTCTGTCTCTGTTTACTGTGCTGATGAAGGACTTTCCCCAGCTGGCTGTCTGGTTGCTCTGCCTGCTTTCCCCCAGTGCCTTCTCAATAGGTATTGCACAGGTAACTCCTCCAAGTCCATTTAAATCGTGTCCAGTTAAGTACTTTCAGAACACTTATCTAGTGCTTATGTGACCAGGTTCATAAAAATGTAAATTTTTTCTTATAAACAAAGAACGATGAAACCACACTGGTTTAACATTAGTTTTAACAAGTTAAATTTTTAAGAAATACCTCAGTATACTTCAGTAAATATATCAGATTTATTTTACCATAGTCTACCTTTGTGTAAAATATGTTTTCGTGTGTAGGTGGTGTATCTGGAGGCACAGGAGGATGGGGCAGTCTTCTCCACTCTGGCTAATGGCCCTCATCCACTTTATGTGCCACTGCTTATGCTTTGCTTAGACTGCATCCTCTATCTGCTGCTTGCCATTTACCTAGAGCAGGTTTTGCCAGGTGAGACTCGGAGCTATTTCTTAGAATGATCCTACACCTCAAACAACAATATTCATTCAGAATCATCCTCTGAAGTATATGGTATATACTATGTTAGTTATTTCAGAGCATTGTATTGCAGATACAACTGCACATATCTGCACTTTATTCCACATATATTCCATACTTTTTCTGCCATATATCTTTTATATCCTTTATATCGTATTTTTATATTTTTCTTTTTCTACTTGCATGCAAGTAAATTCTGTTTTATGTAAGTTCTGTTTTTATGTCACCGGCTATGTCTTAAAAGCATTTCACTGCACGTTGTACAGTGTATGGTTGTGTGTGTGACCAATAGAATTTGAATTTGCTATAATTTTGCTCCTGGTAATAACTGATGAGTCCAAAAGTAATTTTTCACAACTTTCCTGCATTTTATTGTCTCACAAAGCAGGTTGAGACTGCTTTTATGGTTCACTAAGCTTTACAATGACATAAATATCATATTACAGTGCAACAGTGTTACTTTTCAAGCAGATATATGACTGTTTGTAATGTCTTTTCAAATATATAGCCTGATCTCAACATGATTTCTTCCGGTCTGTAGGTGAGTTTGGAATGCGACGCTCTATTATCTACTTCCTGAAGCCTTCTTATTGGTCAAGACGCAGGAAGCGCTATGTGGAAGTGAGCTCTGTGTATGAGGCAGAGGTGAATGGAACTCCTACAGCCGATGAATCAGTAGAGCCTGTTTCTCCTGAGTTTAGAGGCAAAGAAGCTATCAGGTATCAGTTCACATTTTTAAACCTGTAAACAGCAGTAAAATTATCTAGTGTGACCAAGGACGCTAAGGAAATGAGGAAACAAGTGTATATGCACTGGTGTTCCATTTAACATTCTCACACCTCTTGACTTGTGCCAGTAACGAAGAAATTTAGTGAGTACTATTATAGATGAGTGTCAGAGGTTACAAGACCTGCTCTGAAATTCAGTAAAGCTTTCTGAGATTGGTGCCAGTGACCCTGCATCTTGATGAGACGTGGCATGCTGCCAAACTTGCCATTTAATATCTGGGTGTGTCTTAATGGCTTGTCCACTTTATTTCTTTACCCCCTCAGGATCTGTAACATCCGTAAAACCTATAAAGGGAAAGACAACACAGTGGAAGCACTGAGAGGTGGGTCTAGTCTCTTTTTACATGTTCCTTTTCTTAGCATAGCTTACTTTAATGCTTCTTGTTTATTTTGCATAGACCAGACATCACATTGACAACCGTTTTGTGCTGTTTTCTGTCATATGTTGCAAAATATGCCAAAACCTCTAAAACCCATCACTGAAGTATACATATGGTGATACCCTTGTTTTCCTGGAAAAGCAGCATGTCAGTAGAAGCTTCCTTTGTAATTTTGTCTTTGGTTTTAGGTTTGACCTTTGACATCTATGAAGGCCAAATTACAGCTCTGTTGGGTCACAGTGGAGCAGGAAAATCTACCCTCATGAACATCCTGTGTGGCATTTGTCCTCCAACAGAAGGTTTGATTAATTCAGATAACAAAATTCAAACACGATGCAGCATGTTCTGTTAACACTTTGATTGTTTGAATATTTTTATATTGAGCAAATATGAAAGTACACCTAAACTGCCAAAACTGTGTTCGTCAAAATGCATTTTCATCACTTGGTATGGTTATCACAGTGTGGGGGTTGTTGGAGAAACTATGAATTTAAATGTTCACATATTTGCAGAAATGCTGTTTGGCCAGAAAAATATCACTGAGTTGTAGTGAGTTAACTCCACGATATGGCAAACACGCTTTAAAGGCATGGCTGTTGTTGCTCTTATGACCCTAGGCTGTGCAACCATATATGGCTCCCCGGTGGCGGAAATAGCAGATGGGGCTGAGATGAAGCAGCTTGTGGGGATCTGCCCTCAGTTCAACATCATCTTTGACGTGCTGACTGTAGAGGAGCATCTGAAGATTTTTGCAGCTATTAAAGGCATTCTTCCCTGTGACATTGATAATGAGGTGAGTGCGCGCACACACACACACACACACACACACACACACACACTATGTGGCCAAAAGTATGTGGACACCTGACATCACACCCATATGTGCTTGTTGCACACCCCATTCAAAATTGAATCCCCCATTGGTGTTATAATAAATTACACTCTTCTGGGGAGGCTTTCCAATAGAGTTTGGAACATAGCTGTGGGGATTTGCCCATTTAGTCACAATAGCATTAGTTAGGTCAGGCACAGATTTTGGGCAAGAAGGCCTGGCACGTTGTCTGCATTCCAGTTCATCCCAAAGGTGCCCTGTGCCCTGTGCAGGCCACTCAAGTTCTTCCATTGTCATGCTGGAACAAGTTTTTGCCCCATAGTTTCAGTGAAGGGAAATTTTAATGCTATAGCACCCAAAGAAATTCTAGACAATTCTGTGCTTCCAACTATGTTGTAACAGTTTAGGGAACACTCACATATAGCTGGGATTGTCAGGTATCTACAAGCTTTAGGCCAAATAATGTACCATCACTTACTGATCTCTAGACACATCTTGCCTTTAATCTTTTGGGTGGATACGTATTATATGCACCCCACCAAAAAAAAAAAAAAAACTGTGGTTAATACATTAATTATGGGTTTTATTAGCCAGTGAATTCACATTGGCATTTTAATTTTGTAAGGTTAAGAAAGTTTTGAAGGCCCTAGACCTGGAGAAGATCATGGATGCGCAGGCCAAGAACCTAAGTGGAGGTCAGAAGAGGAAGCTGTCTGTGGGCATTGCAATTCTAGGAGACCCCAAGGTAGGAAAAAAAGCCCTTACTGCCTCGAATTATGATTATGTAAGTGAATGCCTCTGACCCTTTGTTTGTGTATGTGTGTGGGAACTGAAGATCCTGCTTCTGGATGAACCTACAGCTGGTATGGACCCAGTGTCACGTCACCAGGTGTGGTCATTACTGAAGAGTCGCAGAGCAGGCAGAGTTACTGTTCTTAGCACACACTATATGGATGAAGCGGACATACTTGCAGGTCTGCTTCACCACTATTTCAAGTCTCTCACTCACACACGTTCACTCTCAGGATAATTTTATATTGTCGTTTAAATCTCCTGGCTCCGCAGATCGTAAGGCAGTTATCTCTCAAGGCCTGCTGAAATGTGTTGGTTCTTCTCTCTACCTCAAAACTAAATGTGGTGTTGGCTACCACCTCAGGTCAGTGTTGCATGTGCGTTTATGTTTAGCTTATCTGTATTTCATAATTATTTTCAAAATATTTAACTGGGTTTGTAAAATTTCTGGTCTAAAGAATGCTACCCATATAGTATAAGAATTTTGATATTTTATAAGCCATTTTAATTGTGAACGAATTGTGTTTGTTTTTGGTTATGAGATGGTTAGATGAGATGATTTCTTTAAATAACAGATAACTGAAAACAGTGTAGACATTTTAATTAACTGACTATCATTTAGCATTTTTTTTTTTAAAGAAATCCCTACATTTTACTCCATGTATGTTGTCTTGGCATTTCCAGAATGTGTTTGTGTGCTTAGAAAGGAAGGTGACAACAATAATGTTCACTTCAAGATGGTGCCTTTCTTAAACATGTGATTTTCACATTGTGTAGGATGTCTGTGACTGAACCCTGTGAGGTAGACAGCCTTGCATCATTGGTCAAGCAGCATGTTTTGAAGGCTGAGTTGTCAAGGCAACAAGAAGCTGAACTCACATTTACATTGCCTTTTGAGAGCGTGGAAACATTTCCAGGTTTGGCTTCTGTTAACCTTCTGCTTCACCATCTGCCATAGAGCACACTGCCTTATGCTTGACTGAATAAAAGATTACATAACAGTTTTGCTAGTGCTGATTGATGGGTTTAGAAGGACTATGTTTTATGCATCTGCACTATTTATAGTGTATATGATTTAAACAATTGCTGACATCAGATGGGCAGGCATAATTACTAAGTGAGTAAGTACTACACACATTGTTCAAATTGGCTGCAGTGGGTTGTTAGTTGGGTCTGCCGGAGTGTGTCAGTGTTTGACAGAAATCCATCTACTGGCTCATCCTCTGTTGAACACTGTATGACTTGCTTGAATACCTCATTGCTACAGTCTTGTACATGTCTTTATGATGTGAAGAAAATACAAACGAGACAAATTAAAGGAAAAAACAGGAGCTCTCTAATGCTATATACATTTTGGTGGTATACTTTGGGTCCACATGTCACTGCAAATCAACACAAGTTCTTCTCATTGTTCATGTTTAACATATGATGAAACATTTCAATCATGATGGAAATGGTCCCTTCAGGATGACATTATCAGCATCTACAGGGCACAAGGGTTCATTGAATGGTTTGATAAGTATGAAATGATGTAAATCATATGCTTCACAGCCTTCACAGTTACCAGAGTTAAACCCAGTTGAATACCTATGGGAGATATTGGACCAGTGTGTTAGACCACTTACTTCACCAACACATCAAGATGTTGTAAATGAATGTTGTCCATCCCCTCTGTACAGTTCCAGAGACTTGTAGAATCTGTTCTGGTGGTGTGTGGTGGCCCATAAGACACTTTGTTAGTTTCTGTATTAATTAGTTTCTTACTTTTATCACCATTCTGTATCTATTGATAGTTCAGGCACAGGGTTTTAAGCATTTCCATATTGAAGAAAACAACATTAGTTAATCTACTGCCTTATTAATTAGTGTACTATTGCTTGTAAATTTGTGTTATATTACATGGCATGTTTGGATAACATTTAATGTTCCATCTTGCGTATAGCGCTTTTTGCCAAGCTGGACAGTAGATCTGACTTGGGCATCATTAACTATGGTGTTTCCATGACAACATTAGAAGATGTCTTTCTGCGTTTGGAGGCGGAAGCAGAAGTGGACCAGACAGGTAAGACGGATGTTCAAACAGAATTTTACATATTCAGATAAGAGATGAAACTTGTTTGTCTTGCTTTATATTTATTATATATATATATATATATATATATATATAATACACACACACACATATATACACACACATTATTTATATATATATATATATATATAAGTATCTCACAAAAGTGAGTACACTCCTCACATTTTTGTAAATATTTTATTATATCTTTTCATGGGACAACACTGAAGAAATGACACTTTGCTACAATGTAAAGTAGTGAGTGTACAGCTTGTATAACTTGTGTAAATTTGCTGTCCCCTCAAAATAACTCAACACACAGCCATTAATGTGTAAACCGCTGGCAACAAAAGTGAGTACACCCCTAAGTGAAAATGTCCAAATTGGGCCCAATTAGCCATTTTCCCTCCCCGGTGTCATGTGATAGTGTTACAAGGTCTCAGGTGTGA